>JANBOJ010000261.1:0-22394 GCA_027574685.1 Coemansia erecta
GATTTAGGCTGATGAATATCTTGTTGGAAGCCTTTGCAACAGGTTTGGCTATACTGCTATTAAGCTGAGTATTAATTGTTGGCACCAATGGCTTGACACTGTGAGCATATATGTGGCATATACATGTAGTAAAACTTTAAATATCTAAATATAAAGTTACATATTATATATTCATTCTAAATTCTGTATTATGGCAAATTTAAGAAAATCCAGCTGACTTGGTGCTGATAAATTATTAATTCAAGGATAAATATGTGCCCTATTATCTGTTGATATTATAAAGATGGGCAAGCAGCTGTGCTAGAACAGTTGCTTGTCTTGTTGAAAATATATTCTTTTAAAAGATTTAATGAGAGTTACTAAGAATAGATTGCAGCAGTTAATCGTAATTATTTGGGCTAAACCGGGAGATGATGCATAAAATAACTATTGTTCTAAACTTGTCTGTTGCAAATAAAAATTTGAACCATCATATATCATGTCTATTCTTATTGCAGCTGATACTTCTGCTGCTTCATTGCCGGCAGCGGAGCAGTTCCGGCGACGACGGCTTCCTTATCTGCGGCAGCCACATGGCAGTAGCTAATCTCGAGATCGAGCTCACGCGGGTTAGTGCGGCTCTTGTGGCAGACAAAGCGACCACGAATCATGTCACCGCAACGCGCGTCGATGGGTTCATCAAGCACAAATATGGTTTGCTTCCAGTGCGTCGCTTCGCCGTGCGGCCCGGTAGTAAAGCCTGCCATCGGCGATTCGGGGTGGTGCCACAGCGACGCCGGCTCAGGTACTGCATGAGTGCTGTCACCGGTGCCGCCGTACACGGATGCAGCTAGCTGAGCGTCGCCGGGGCCTGGCGCATCCTGTGTGCGTGAGAATGCAACGTCAAAGTATCCGAGCAGTGCATGCAGCTGCGCGTCGCGCGTAGCCTCAATGGCAAAGTCGCTGGCAAAGTCCAGGCTGGCAGCTGTGGCCGTGCCATGGTCGATGGCAGTCAGGAGTGCACGCGTAGCGGCCACGGTCTCTGGTGGCACAACATCAACGTCAGCTTCGCGCACGCCGTCAGAGACAGGCGGCTTCATGGCGCTCATGCGGAAGCCGTACACATCGTCCCAGTAGTTAACACGCTCACGCATGTACACGGCGTCACTGATGGCCGTCAGGTACACGTACGACGCGCTGGGCGCCAGCAGACCACCTGGCGCCAGGAAGCGGTCGCGTGCCACCAGCACCGAGTCGAGCATGGCCTCGAACAGCAAAAAGTATCCCATCCACTCTGATACAATGACATCGACGTGGTCCACTGGCAGCTCCAGATCCTCGATGCGCCCGCGCACCAGCGTGATAACGCCGTCGAGTCCGTTCTCGATCACATTGGCGCGCGCCTTCTCGATAATGTCCGAGTTGTCGACTGCAATGACACGCGCTGCTCCAGCACGAGCTGCAAACATCGACAGGATACCGGTGCCGCAGCCGACGTCCAGAATCACCTTGCCGCGCAGCACGTCAGCGCTGTTGTACATAAAGTCGCGGTAGCCCTCCGTGCGCACGCGGTCTTGCAGCATCTGCATATGGATATCGTTGCCCGCGTACGAGTTAAAGTAATAGTCGCTGCTGCACACCTCAGTCTGGCCTGCGTCCGCTGTCGTCGTCGTCGCTGCTGCGTCGTCCAGTCCCTCGTAGAACTGCCGCCGTACCATCTGGCGGTACTCCCCGAACTCCTCCACAACTGCCTGCGTCTCACATGTCTGCTGAGCCAGCTGCTGCTCAAGCGCCCGCACCCGCGCAGCCAGATCGCTCTCGCTGGTCAACGCCGTCGTCGCCACTGGTTCCTTTTCATGATCAGACCCGTCACCATCATCAAGATCAAGCTCATCCAGTGCATATAGCAACGCATCGTCTTCCATCGCCGGCTTCAGATACTGGTCGTCGTTAAGGAACGCCTCAGTCCCGTCGACCTCGAATGCCGCTGTCGTTCCAAAGCCCGGCTCGTTCAGCCCCATCGTGCGAATGTAGTTGACCACGCGCATGCTCTGGTAGAAATCAAGCTGGAGCTGCCGCCGCGTCTTGGCAAAATCAAACCCGTGCGTCTGCTTGACATGCTCAAACAGCACGCTCGGGTTCTGCGCCGTGTGTGCGCAGAATAGACACTTCATCTCGGCGTTCATCTCGTCGTCCTCCCAGTCGTCCCACCGCTCCTCCTGCGTGTCCCACCCAGACTCTGAATACGAGACAATCGACATTGTTTTAAAGTGTGCTGTATATCTGTATGACTTTATAGAGAAAGAGAAACGAGATCATCTCTGGCTTGTACCCGAACATTTAGCACTTCATTTTTTTTTCATTTTTTTTGCCCCTGATCGACTAGCTAATTGATCACTCAATCAGCCGCAGTCTGATCAGACATGTGACGCCAACCATAGTAGATTATCCACAAACGTTGCCGCAGCTGGCGTCTCTGATGCTGCGTTCAGACCGCGCGTAAATGCTACTACACTGCGATCATATTGCTAGTCTTTCCATTACTTCCCTACCTGATGCTTCCACGCAAGAACCAGAACGCACAGCATTTAGCCCAGCTTGCAGACGACAACGATCATATCGCACCTGGTATAGCTGATGACGCCCTGGCTGCCGACGACTCTGGTCTTGGTGGCCTTGAACAATTTCTCACTGCAAATGCAAAGCGCAATACCGAGGGCTCTGACAGCGACGGCACAGATTCTCTGCCTGCGAAGGTTGCTGCTCCAGCGGACACTGATCAGGAGCGAGAGGCAATTCAGGCGCTCCAGTCCGCCTATTCTCGCATGATTGCCGTGCCCCCAAAGAAAAGCCGCAAATCTTGTGTTGGCTACTTTCACTCAGACCCGCGTCTAGTAGCCATTCCAGACAAACCTATTGACACCATATCGCGCACGTCGGGCTACTCCAGCAATGCAGTCATATATCTAATGCCTGAAGAATGGCTGTTGTTTGTCGAGCGAGGCTCGCTGCTAATTGCTGACAAGGGTATCGACCTGGAAAAGCCCTCTGTTGCCAGCTATGGCTCCATATGGTCCGCCGCACTAAACACTGCCCGCCTCAACCTAGACATCTATCGCGCGTACGCCTATTTGCGCCGCCTTGGATACATTGTCGTATGTTCCGATACGGATCGAGTTGGTCATTCTACAAACAAGGAATCTAGCTCTGAATCCTCGACTTCGACTGCCACCCGTACTCCTGTATCTAAGGCTGCGCCGATATCTTTATCCACCAGTTGGGTGACACGCTTGATACAGCGAATATCGCTACGAGGTCCGAAATACACATACAGTAAGTCTAGGACATGTCCTATCTACTACCCATGACACAATGTCTCTTGTGCCAAGCCTATTCATCTACCAGACTAACAACCACGAATCTACCACATGATCTAGACGACATCTTTGGAGGCTTGCTCGGCCAAGCGCCAAGAAATGCCTCCGCAGTTACACCCACCAACCGTCCATTGTCCGACCGTGGGTACAGCGTCTACAGGCCAGAGGTACCATACAAGAAGCGAGCTCCAGGCCAGCCCCACTACCGGATGGTGGTTGAAAGCGCACAGGCTCAGATTCCACCGCCCGATCAGTTGCTTCATCTAGCGCACTCAGACTGCTCCATATCAACAGTTATTTGCGTTAGCGAGCCAGCAGTTACCGGCTTTATGCGGATACAGTCTACCGAGATCCCTGACGCACCAAGCCGCACTCAGGACACATAGAAATATAATATGTATTAATGCGACGTGTACGTGTAAAAAGAATAATTAAACTATTTGTTCTAGCGATTGTACACGTCTTTCATGTCGTTCGAGCTGAGGCTCGTATTCGACAAGCTGTTTGCTGAACCTGCAGAATAGAACGGCGACCCTGGAATCCCTGCCAGGGTCGATACCGAGTTTTGTGCTGTCACCAGCGGCGAAGGGACATTGCGACCATAGACATTAAGGCCATCGTTGCCTCCTGCCAGCGCAGTGCGCAAAGATTGCTGACCTGACGGATTTGAATTTGGGCCATGCTGTTGCTGCTGATGCTGGTGTTGAGTCTGGCCCTGCTGCTGATGCTGGTAGCGTTGGCTTTGGTGCTGCTGTTGCTGTTGCTGTGGATTCGGTGAATGCGCTGTCAGACCCATTGTCGGATTGGACTTTGAGTGGTGCAGTGCAGCTCCAAGCTGTCCCATGTTGGAGATGGGACTTGTCGGAGACGGCGACGCATTGACACCACCAATAAATCCGCCAGAGCCGAGGTTTAAGTGTGTGCCCAGCGTTGACATTGATGCCGAGTACCCCAGCTCGGGGTGCTGCAGCAGCGAGTTGGTGTCGTGGTCCGAGATGAAGATCGATGGGCGCGTTGACTGGCTTCCAATTGCCGCCTCAATGTCGAGCTCTGGCGGGATTGAAACGCTGGTGTTGCTCTGCTTGAGCGACTGCAGCAGCTGCCTGAGCACGCTCTCCTGGGACGCCTGCTTTTTACGCGTCTCTGCCAGCTCCCGCATAACCTCTGAGAGGTTCTCCTGCAGGTGGTGAACCCGCTTGACCAGGTCGGTGTGCGAGACCTGGAGCATGACAAAGTTGGCATGCAAATCTCCGGCTTCGCGACGCAGCGACTCGGACTCCATTGTTTTGCGCTTGATATGTTCAAGCAGGTCTGGGCGGTCCCGGATAAACTTTGGGTGCGAGAATTCCCAGATCTGGTTCTCGGCCATCGTGCGGTGTCCGCGCGGTGATTTGTTGACCTTGTGGAAGCCGTACCTATTATAGCAAGGGATGCATGGGATATGCCGCTTGTTCACACGCAAGGCGACACGGCAGGGAGTAGCAGATTGTTCAGTACGAAATGATGAGAAATAGACATAATGGCACCCCATGGCAAATACGTGCAGAGTACTAGGGCTGAAGTAAAGAGTCAAGTCTGGTCAGTGGGTGCATTGTTCGGCTACTTACATGTTCAGTTGGCGCACAAAGCTCGAAAAGTTGTTGTGCTTAAAGTGCTTTGGCAGCAGCTCGCGCGAGAACTCCATAATGTTGCACACGACAAACGATGTGCCTGAAAAGTTCCAGGATATCAGATGCTGGTACTGGCTGTCGTTGACCATCTCGTGCAGCTTGTTGACAAATGTATTCCCCAGCTTGCTGCCGTTTGACGATACCGAAGACCGGCGACTGTCTTCCATTGACGACGGCGTTGTGCTGCGCGCAAGAGGCTTTAGATACTGGTCTGAGGAGTCGACAAGCAGGTGCTGGCCCGAGTCTATCCCGCTTGCTCCCGAGACGTCCGGAGAAAGCGGAATTGACCCTGTCGAGCCGAAATCAGTATTGGCAAGCGACTCGTGCAGGTGCTGCAGCGTGTTGAGGTGAGGGCTTCTGCTGTTGGCGCTGCTGCCGCTGGCACCTCCGCTGCCGCCTGTGCCATTCATGTTCATACCGAGGTTTACGTTTAAATTCATTTGCAGGAGCACGAGGGTGGTGGTACTGCCGGCTGTCTGCCTTTATGTTTGTCTGCGTGTATGTATGTGTGTATGTATGAGAGAAGAGGGATAGGCAAATAGTACGGGTATTAGGCGCTGGTTGATATATGAAAAGGAAAAGAGAGACTATACACACTCAAGTGGAGACAGAGAGTGAGAAGAAAAAAAAGGCACACTAGCTCAGTGGACAGAGAAGGAAGGGGATGATGCAGGTGAGCAAAAGAGAGAGAGAGAGAGAGATAATTATACCTAGAACAAAGAGACTAGAGGACAGGTTGTATATATTTTCACGGGCCTTGGCAGCAGGGAGCGCTGCGGGATCTGCTGCTGCTTTTGGAGGCGCTTATATTGCCGGTTTAATTCGACCTTTACAGCACAAGCACACGCGAGAGATAGAAGAGCTGGGTTGCGCTGACTTTGCGGGCTCTGCGCACAAACAGCAAACAAGAAAAGAAAAAAGGGATTAGAAGGTGCGTCGCAGTAGAATGCCAGAAGAGAACGGAGAAGTGGGCCGCTAAATAGAAAACCAGAAGAGTCGAGGAAACAGAATGAAAGCCAAACGGAGAAGAAAGACGCAGAACGGAGGGTCGGCGCATAAAAGCGGGTGCTCGAGGCAGTCCCAACAAGGCATTCGTGCTGGCGCGTAGAAAGCAGGAAAACAGCGTCGCGCGCTGCATTTGCCCCTTCTGTTCAGGCTTCTATTCGACGCAGCAGCTCTCATCATAAGACTGCCCGCCCACACCCACTATATGTGCAGGCGTCACCGCAAAGATATCGCTCGCCTCAGCTGCCCAACCGCGGCGCACTTTTTCACGCTTTATTCTTCGTGGATGTTCCGCGCAGAAGATTCTCTGGAGAACTTTTATTTCTCTCTTTTGAGGCCGCAACGGCGCTGTGTGCACGCGCGCCCAATGGCAGTGTTACTTTTTCTTTGCCTCTGTGCCTGTGTCCGTCCCGCTCCGCGACGCTCCGTCTGCCGCGTCACGTTTTGACCGCACCGAACGCGCTGCACCGGCAATACTGAAAGTAGCAGACTGCCGCTGAAGCCAATAAGCATCTACCGATCGCATGTATTCGGATCTGCGCCCAACACAACAGCTGTACCTGTAGTCAATGCGTCTAGCCGCGATGGCAGCGCTAGCAGCAGCACCAGCGGCAGCAAGGTCTGCACTGGATACATCCTGGAAGTCTTCAGTATGCGGGATCTTCATGGAATGCCCTGTAATGAGCGCAATGTATTTATAGACATGTGGCTCTCTCTCTCCCTCTCTGCAGAATGTTCGGCGGAACGACCCACCAGCCCCCGGCGGCTTTTATGCTCAGACCAGGGAAGCGCTACCAATGCAGTTCTGCCGTGCGCACATCCAATGTACGCCGGCGCAGATGCGCACGCGCTCTGCTAAAAGCCGCCGATTCGCCCATTCGGTGGGTGACAGATGCCGCATTTAGACATGTTTCACGTTTTCTCCGGTGTCTGCACAGTCCCTGAGCGTGCACACACTGAAGGCAAACAGCCCGCTTCTGCGTAACTGCTTGAGTAAAAGAACACAAGCGCGGCTCGGTTTATCGATGACTCGGTTCGGCATGTTATCTTTGTTAAAAGTGAATTTGCCAAAGCTGAGATGCGCCTTCTCTGCTTCTACAATTATTGAATTTGTCTGTCGAATTTCTCAGCGCACTGTACATTATAAAGAGGTCGTTTCTCCTCCCAGGCACGCTTGCACGAACGAATTCACTAATCCCCCGACGGCAAAATGGTGGACCCAATCAAGATTCTCGACAAGGCAAAGCGGTCGAACCTCAAGGACCCGTGGGCTCGGCGCGAGGTATGGCGCGACCACCCGTCGTTCTCAAAGATGAGCCAGCTCAGAGGCATGTTCCCCGGCCTTGGCATTGCAACAGGTCTGTTTGCAGTCTACCTCGTATACGACCACTTTTCGGGCCCAAAGTCACACAAGCACTAGATCGAGACCGTCAAGATCTCTTCTTCCCTTCCCTTTCAACATATATATACACGTATATAAATCACCTACCACAATGTTTCTGGGTTTCTGTTCGGTAACCCAGAGAGACAGACCTATGTCTCCAAAACAATGTAAAAGATCACCTCACATGTTGGTGATCATTAGTTGGTAGCTCAGCTCGCAACTCGGCTGTGAGTGGCCCGCCGATTTTCCCACGACGAAGGTTTGCGTGCTGCTCGCCAATTTTCCCACACTTTTTTGAGTGCCAGATGTGGCAGGTGGTCTCTCCCTCTCTAGGCTCGGATAGCGGCATGCGGGGCAGATTTAAAAGGGCTTGAGCGGGACAGAAAGACGCTCCATTGCGCTTCCTTTCTCTAATACCTTTCTTTAAACTTTACAATCCGTTTTTATCCTATCGCTTCAGCTATTCTATTCAAGCAACTCTTATAATGTTTACGGTCAGGGCGTGCTCTAAACGAAGTGCTGTTTCTTCAGCATTTGTACTCAGGTCAAGGGGCAGTAGGTCGATGCACGGAGCGGCCCTGGTCTGGCAGGCACGGCGGCCAAGGTCCAGTGTAGCATCTGCTACAACTCCATTTGCAAGCCAAATGTCAGATCTGACCGACGGCGCACGAGGGTTCAAAACAAGCGCTATTCAGGCGCAGGGTGAGACGGTTTCCTACAAGCTGGCGGACATTGGCGAGGGAATCACCGAATGCGAGGTTATCCAGTGGTTTGTCAAGCCAGGCGACAAGGTGGCCCAGTTCGACAAGATCTGCGAGGTGGCATCGGACAAGGCAACAGTGGAGATCACGTCGCGCTATGACGGCGTCATCAAAAAGCTGTACTACAAGGACAACGATATTGCACTGGTCGGAAAGCCAATAGTCGATATCGAGCTCGAAGGGGAGTCGACATCTCCGGACGAGAGCGAGAGCAATGTCCCCGATGCAGCCAGCGAGAGCAAGACTGCACCAGAAGCGCCTATTGTAAACACGAACGCCAGCGCCGACTCTGCGGACAAGAGCCCTGTTCAGGAGGGCCATGCGGCACCGAAGGACTACTCGGTCGAGCGCACAAACGATGTTGTATATGCAACGCCAGCGGTGCGTCGGATCGCGCGCGAAAGCGGAATCGACCTGCGGTATGTGGCCGGCAGCGGCAAGGACGGGCGCATCCTCAAGGAAGACGTGCACCGGTTTGCCCAGGGCCAGAGCGACAAGCAGAGCGACAAGCAGAGCGACAAGCAGAGCGACAAGCAGAGCGACAAGCAGAGCGACAAGCAGAGCGTAGAACCGGCACAGACCGAGCCGGAGTCGTCGGTGGCGTTTGTACAGGCAAACTCGAGTGGAGCGGACGCAGCGACGGTGGGCGACCAGGACCGCGTCGTGTCGCTGTCGCCGATTCAGCGTGCAATGTTCCGGAGCATGACCGAGTCGCTGAGCATCCCGCACTTCCGGTTCAAGGACGAGATCGAGGTGGACGCGCTGATGCAGGCGCGCAGCCGGATTAACAGCGCGCTCAAGCAGCAGGCGCTGGCGCCGGCACCGGCGCAGCTGCAGGCGCAAGAGGCAGGCGGCGTCGACAAGATGTCGTTTATGCCGTTCTTCATCAAGGCAGCGTCGCTCGCGCTGAGCCAGTACCCGATCTTCAACGCACGCGTGCTGATGGAGGCGGGGGCGGCGCCTCAGCTCGAGTACCGCGCGGCACACAACATCGGCGTGGCCATGGACACGCCGGGCGGGCTGATTGTGCCGAACATCAAGAACGTGCAGCAGAAGTCGCTGGTCCAGATTGCAGCGGAGCTCCGCGGGCTGGTCGAGCGCGGCAAGGTCGGGGCGCTGACGAACGGCGACCTGCGTGGCGGCACGTTTACGCTGTCGAACGTCGGGATGATCGGGGGCACGTATCTGAGCCCGGTGATTGTCAGCTCGGAGGTGTGCATTGGCGCGATCGGACGGGTGCAGCGGCTGCCGCGGTTTGACGGCGACAGCGACCGCGTGGTGGCGCGCAACGTGCTGGTGACAAGCTGGTCGGCAGACCACCGCGTCGTCGACGGCGCAAGCATGGCGCGGTTCGCGACGCTGTACAAGACGCTGCTGGAGCAGCCGGAGCTGATGCTTGCGCGGATGCGGTGAGGAGGTCAGGAGTGAGTGTTTGTGAGGGAGAGAAGAGTGAATAAACAACACCAATAAAGGGAAATGAAACGATTTATAGAGCCGGGTGCTAGCATGCACCGGAGGATAGCATGCACCGGAGGATAGCATGCACTGGAGGATAGCATGCACTGGAGGATAGCATGCACTCGAAGACAGCATGCACCAGGTGCTAGCATGCACCGGAGGATAGCATGCACCGGGCGGCGGATAGCGCGCCTTCCACGTGCTGTCACGAGAGCAGGAACTTGTTGTTCTCGTAAAAGTCCAGCATGGGGTTCTCGCCCGAGCGCGTGCGCGTGTGCTCGAGCTCGGCGTTGGCGCGTGCAAACTCGCGCTGCGTGCACACGCGCGACGCGCCCAGCAGACGCAGCGCGTCGGACGGCGGCGGGCGGCAGACCGAGTCGTAGACGCGGCTCAGCAGCTCGAAGTTGGTGGGGAAGAAGATGTCGAACCAGCCGGGCTGCACCAGGTACGTGGCGCACGGCACCATGGCGCCGTCGAAGCGCGTCTGCACCACGGGCGCGTCGACGGCGCCGGGCACGGCGTCGGGCAGCGCGTGGAAGTCGCTGAGCACCAGGCGGTGGCGCGGGAAGAAGTCGCGCAGCACGCGGCACAGCGCAAAGGCCTGCGTCGGCAGGAACTCGCGGCGCGTCATGTTGGGCGCCAGCGGCAGGCGCATGCGCAGGCGCCGCAGCGCCGGCGACGGCAGCGCCGGCGAGCGGTAGGCGGGGCCCGGCAGCGCGGCGCGCACGTGCAGGTAATCGCGGATCAGCGGATCGGCGACGGGCTCGTACAGCTCCTCGAGCTCGCCGTCGCCGTAGACGCGCACGGCGGCCTGCAGCGGCGCGCCGGTGGCGTAGTCGTAGCGCACGACGTCGTGCGGCAGGTTGTCGACGACCTCCATGGCCACCACGAAGCACGGCGCGTCGACGCGCTCGCGCCAGTCGAAGACCGAGCGGTTGACGACGCGCACGCCGGGCGGCGCACGTGCGCGCTGGGCGCGCGCCAGCTTGGCGCTGATTTCGACGACGTTGTACTGCATGCGCGCGTGCAGCGCCGGCTCGGCGTCGCGCACGTAGCCGACGACGTCGGCCATCAGCGTGCCGTTGCCGCCGCCCAGCTCGTACACCACCAGCGCGTCGTCGCGGCCGCGCGCGGCGCAGTCGGCCCGGTGCTGGCGCACGATGTGGCGCGCCACGGCGCGGCCGTACCACGGCCGCAGCAGCTCGGTCGGCGTGTGCCACAGCTGCCGCGGGATGCCGCGCACGTCGTCCAGCGCGCGCTCCATCTCGCCGTACTGCCGCCCCACCTCGGCCAGCAGCGCCGCCGAGTCGCGGAACGCGCCGAAGGCGTAGCCGGCCGCCGGCGAGAATATCGTCGCCTGCCGCGAAAAGTAGCCGTACGCCGGGTTGTACAGCGCGTCGCCGATGAAGTCGCGCGCCAGCATGCTGACGTTGCGCGGCGCGCTGCTGCAGTGCGCCGCGCAGTACGCCGCCGTCACGCGCCGCGCCGGCACGCGGGCGTCGGCCGTGGTCGGCGGCAGCCGCATGATGTCGCGCACCGCGTCAAAGTAGCCCGTGAACGGCTTCTGCGCGCGCGGATCCGGCTCCGGCTCCGGATCCGGCTCCGCGCTTGCGTCTGCGCCTGCGCCTGTGTTCTGTCTCTGGCCCGGATCCGGCTGCTTGCCGCGCGCCCTCGACGCCATCGTGCGCCGCCCGCAGGCTGCCGCCGCCGCCGCCGCTGCTCTCTGCGTCGCTCGTGCTGCCCCAATCATCGTCGTCCAAAGAGTAAAGATAAGCTTGCGCTCGGCCGCCAGCCTACCCATCCACGCCCAGCCGCGCCGCCGCCCATGCGCACCGCCCAGCCGCGCATTTACGGGTTTGCCGCCGCCGCCCACGTGCGTGCCGGGTACTCGGACACGCGCGCTGCGCACTTGTGGCGCCGGCTCCCCTTTGCCTCCGCTGCCCTCTCATTTGCAATTCACATGGACGACCTGACCCAGCCCACGCAGCCCACGCAATTCACCCAGCCGACCCAGAAGCCGCCGCAGCTGCGCGAGGGCAGCTACGCGCCGGGCGCCTTTGCACGCCTGGTGCCGCGCCACCCGCACCTCCAGCCGCTGCTGATGGACTCCGCCCGCCTGCTCGGCGGCGGCTACACCGTCGGCCGCAACCTGTCCTGCGACGTGCGCGTCGACCGCTCGTACGTCAGCGCCACCCACTGCCAGCTGTACCTCGAGCCGGACCGCGACTCCTGCCGCCCGACGCTCTACGTCGTCGACCGCAGCGCCAACGGCACCTTCGTCAACGACCGCCTGCTCGGCCGCGACAGCTGCACCGTGCTCCTGCACAAGGACCGCCTTGGCTTTGTCAACCCCAGCGAGTCGCTGCCCTCCGACGTTGCCCTCGAGTACGCCGTCGAGATCCTCGACGCCGCAACCCACCTGCCGACTGCCCAGCCGAGCCTTGCCCCGTCGCTGCTGCGCACATACGACTTCAAGCACGAGGTCGGCGCCGGCAACTTCGCCAAGGTCTGGCTGGCCATCCACAAGCAGACCGGCACGCCGTGCGCGTGCAAGGTCATCGAGACCAAGAAGCACCTCTTCGCCACCGGCCTGACCAAGGTCTTCAAGCGCGAGATCGACATCATGAGCCAGCTCAACCACCCAAACATCGTGCCCCTGCACGAGCTCCACGTCGACAAGGACCGCATGTACATCTTCATGGAGTACCTCGAAGCAGGTGACCTGTTCACCCACCTCAGCGACCACGGACCGTTTGCAGAGTCCGTCTGCCGCCCCATCTTCTGCCAGATATCCAGCGCCATTCGCGTAAGTGCCCTCCATTTATCTGCCTTTTTTGCTGCCGCCTCTGCTCCAGCCTGCTAACAATCTCGCCTTGATCTGCTCGCACATTCCACTAGTATCTACACTCCAACGGCATCACACATCGCGACATCAAGCTGGACAACATACTCATAAAATCGTCGGTCGCCAACGGCGTCCCCTGGGTCAAGATTGCTGATTTTGGCCTGGCCCGTGCCGTCGGCGACGGCGAGCTGATGCGCACCATCTGTGGCACTCCGAGCTACCTGGCTCCAGAGATCATCTGCCGCAGCTCGTCGTCGACGCCCTACAGCAAGAGCGTCGACATCTGGGCTCTTGGCGTCATGCTGTATGCCCTGCACATCAAGAGCTTCCCCTTCGATGCCCAGCTGCAGGGCGGAAATATTGCCAGCGTCACCCTCGAGTCCTACGCCCAGGCGAGCAGGCTGACCGAAGACTGCCACGAGTTTGCGCGTCTGTCTGCGCCGCTCCAGGATCTGTTGACCGACATGCTCCAGATCAACCCCGAAAAGCGGATAGCCATCGATGCTGCCATCCTTCACCCATGGACACAGACAGACGACAGCGGCAGTCCCGGCCCGCTCTACGCGCCATACGACGTCTGGGGTTCCCTGCACTATGCCTTCCGCCAGGATCATACATCTCACCAGACCCCATCCACCATAACCAGCAATCTGCCTATCGACCTGTTCCGCAGCTGCACCACCATCGGTCGCAGTCGCTCGTGCCACATACAGATACCAGATCCAAGGGTGTCATCAGCACACTGCGAAATATTGCTCGTCGATACCAATGTTCACATACGCAACTTATCCCGAAACCAATGCTGGATCAACGGAAACACTTTGCGAGCTAACCAGACAGCTGTTCTCGAAAGCCCATACGAGTTTGCGCTTTGCTCGCCTTCTTCTGGCGAGCACTCCAAAATTCAGGACCCAGATATTGTAAAGCCAGTTTCGGATGAACAAGATCAGCGAATCCAGTACTGCTTCCGACTCGAGCTGTGCAAAAGGCCCTGGAGGCAGGTCTGGGCAACCAGCGAGACCAGTACACTGGCTGAAGACAGCACGAGCTTATTGGCGGCGGTCCCGGATGGCCAGGCAAATGGCAGAATATCTGCCGAAATATCGAGCCGAGTTTTGCTAGAACAGGATCCTTCAGATAAGGTCGCATGTGGCCTCGAGTACGCGTTTCCCAAGCTGCCGACGTTCTCACCACCGCTTGTACTGCCGGTCCAGGCAGTTCACCTTTCGTATCTTCCGTTCCGGGATGCAAACCATGTACATGTCATAGACGGATCACTGCTATACGATCCTAGCGACGAGGAACTGCTGGCCGCATTGACGAGCTCTGCGGATGGTTTTGCAGCGGCACGCAGAGAGCCATGGCTTGTACTAGGTGTGCTAGACAGCGAGTACCCGCGAATGTACATATACAGCAGACAAGCCACTTTTGGCCGTAGATCAGGTAAGCCATCCACCATTATTACTTTAACCACCGTCGCACATTGCATATGGCAGCACACAACCTATATACCACACTCTACTATCAGCATATACTCAAGTGCATGTAGACTGCTCGATTGTCTTCAGCGATGCACACATCAGCCAACTTCACTGCATTCTCGAGCTTGTAAATGGTCAAGCACAGATCGCCAACAAAAGGTAAGCCGGACTCACCAAAACAGGGCATTACGGTAATGAAGATTCTCATATATATCGGATTTGCTAAATGTGGCTTCTCATATCAAATATAGTATGAATGGCGTCTTCGTCAACGGCGCTCGGGCTGAAAGTTCAGCTCTCAGCGAAGGTGACGAGATCGTGCTGCTGTTCGATCGTATAGATCCCTTAGCTGATTCTAAGATGTGGCTTGGGCAGAGGCGAATTGTCGAAAAACATGGCTATCCTGGTAAGTTATACCGCTGCGGAATACTAGCATAACTTTATGCTTCGATCTGACTATACGTTATCCTCAACTGCTTTTAACATTGTTTTTGCTGCATCGCCTATAGTGCTTATCGGGTACCGGGTGGTCAAGACAGGCCACTAGTATGCACTTAGAGTCTCCGATCTTACGCTGAGAAGCATAGAGGTCAAAAGTTTACACTTTTTAATACCGACTTTGGCATGATAGCTCTCCATCATCATTGGACACATCTTTGTGCGTCAGACGCCGGATAAATTGTGTTTTTGAGCGTCATCATTTCCGCACCGCGTTTCACCGCACCTCTTATCTCTTCTCCGTCTGAAAAAATTATATATATTTTTCTACATTACTATCCACCTGTTGCTGATGCAGTCGAATACTCTACGCAGATGGGTTCTGTCAGATCGAGCGACCATAGTCGGCCGACCGCTTACAAGAAGCACCATGCTCAGTCCGCACCTGGTCCAAAACACGGGTTTGGCTCGAACTGCGGGCTTGAAGACGTCGGCAAAGTCTGGTGAGCATACACAGAGTGCGCAAGAAGCAGCTAAGGCGCACTCCGAACACCTTAAAAAGGTCGAGGAGGAGCATAAGCGCATGCTCGAGCGCTATGCCGAATCAAACACGATACTGGATCGTTACTCGGTCATGCCTGGGAAGAGCTCAGACTACATGTCTATTCTGCAGCGTATCACGAGCGAGAATGCCTCCGAAATCCGCCGCGAAAAGCAGCCGCTCGTCCTGAAAAGGATCAGCGACTCGTTTGTTGAGACGTATCTTCCGTTCAAGGACAACCTGAATCTGCGCGAAGACTACGTCAACTACTACGGCGATATTAGACTTGGGAAGGTGCTTGAGGATCTGGATCGCCTGGCTGGTGCGGTTGCTTACAAGCACGCGTCTGACGCCAATGGTGATCTTGCACCCATTGTTTTTGTCACTGCATCGGTTGATCGCATCGACCTAAAGACGACACTCAGCCCTAACCGCAACTACCGCCTTGTAGGAACTGTTACCTATGTCGGGTTCAGCTCGATGGAGATACACATACAGGCGCAGGCGGTTCCGGAGCCTGACGAACCAAGCGACCCAGAGCCAAATCTGGTAGCACGCTTTACGATGGTCGGGCGTGACAAGTATACAGGCAAGGCATCCCAGGTCAACCCGCTCCTCCTCGAGGATGAGAGCCAGCGGCGACTAGTCAAGGTTTCGGAGCAGATCAAGGAGCACAAAAAGTCGGTTGCACAGGCAAATTTGACCAAACGCCCGCCCAGTGCCGACGAGCGTCTGGTGATTCATCAACTGTGGCTCGAGACGAGCAAATACCAGAACAGCATGTACGGATCGCGGGTCAATCTCCCCGAAGATATGGTGTGGCTGGATCAGACCATTATGGAGTCGGTTACCGTATGCTTCCCGTCCGAGCGCAATGTCCATAACAAGATCTTTGGCGGCTACCTCATGCGGCTTGCGCACGAGCTGTCTTTTGCCAATGGCTCGGTGTTTACGCAGTCACGTCCGTCGTATGTCTCCTTGGATGACTTTTCGTTCAAGAAGCCGGTCAACATTGGATCGATCCTACGTCTCAAGTCGCAGGTTGTCTACTCGGAGCCCGAGAACAAGACGTTCCAGGTTGCCGTTTCTGCCGATGTCATCGACAACATGAGGAATACGGCCGAGCGCACCAACACATTCTACTTTAACTTCTGCTGTCCGGGTGGAGTTGTGCGCCGCATTGTTCCCCGATCATACGAGGACATGATGAAGTACCTCGAGGGACGCCGCCGTGCGCAGACGGGCAAGATCATCTCAAAGCTTCAGAGCGAAATGCAGAATCAATAAGTGTTTCAGTTTAGATTGAAAATAGAAGCAACAGTGCCATACTAGTCCATACGGTTCTTGATTTCCCGTGTTATGACGCCCTCGGGGGTTATGACGTGAACCACGGCACCCCATCCACTAACAGCATCACGGTCGACTGCGTTTAACAGCGCCTGCGAGATGGTCTCGAACAGATCATCGGCTTCGAGATCGGGTTCCCAGAGTGCCTCGCACATGCCGAACAGGTTGTCGCTAGCTGTTCCAGTGACAACAAAGTCGCTAGGGAAATTTGGGCATCCAATAAGGTCAGTACCGCATATAAACGGCTTTTGATCCTTGTCCAGCCCAGCAATGATCGGCTCGATGTAGTACGGTCCGAAGCGGCGCTCGTAAAGCATATGTGAGACCATGTGAGCCATTGTGCGCGGCTCAATCACCCGCTCCTCTCGATGCTTGTATAGGTTGACGCGCATCCGGAGCGTGTCATGCACTGTCTTTACGTCTGTTGCAAGACCAGAGAGACCGATGTATGCACGATCCGTCATGGGGAACACCTTCTTGAAATCCATGTCGACCGTAAGCGCCTGCTGTCCAAGACGTTTGTCAGCCGCAATGGCAACGCAGTTCTTGCCGACCATCGCCACGATGGCCGAGCCGTTATACTCCATGATCGACTACATTGGCAAAAAAGGCAGAGTAAGAGAGAGGATAAACTGTCGTTTGCATTAATAATATGAGCATATAGACCTGCTAGATACACATACTATGTGTAAAGCCTGTTGTTTCGTATTGACAAAGCGCACATGTGCCATGGCCTTCAGATTTCAGGTAGTGTGCACGACTGACTGGTCTGTCGGGATTCACAGGCATCGCCGTTGACAATATAGTGGGTTTTCATTCGCTGCTGCGTACCATTCTCGACTACTGATTGCAACTGCTAGTAGGGTAAGGCAATATATATATATATATTGGTGTCGCGAACGTATGGCGTAGTGAGTATGAAAGAGGTATATAAATGAAAACGAATGACAGAAGAACAGAGCAAAGCCGCCTGTTACGTATCCCCGCCATTGCCAGAGTGCAAAATCGCATGCTGCTAGTAGTGCTTGGTGGGCCACGTAATCAGGCAATTTTCACGTGATCTGTTGAGCCGACTTTCTGACAGAAATGCGGCTCGGTTTGCTAGTGTGGCGGCAGCTGATGGCGAGCCGACAGAGATAACCCCTCAAATCTTTGATCTCCAAGCAAAGTGTTGCTCTTCTTTCTTGAATCGCTTGCCAGAAACCCCACTCATTCGCCCTAGACTTTTATCACTTTAATCGGAAGCGCGGCGTGTAAAGATGTTGTCCAGATTCAGACCCGGAATGTTCCGCACTGCCGCTATCTATCGCAGCACTCAGCGCCAGTTCAGCATTTCAAGCACTACCCGCAGCGACGCAATCTTTGTTCACCGCGACACGCCTGAGAACAACCCCAGTATTCCGTTCGAGTTTGACGAGAAGAGCATGCAGGAAGCAAAGAAGATTGTTGCAAAGTACCCTCCGCAGTACAAGAAGGCTGCTATGATTCCTCTTCTGCACCTGGCACAGAAGCAGAACGGCTGGACCTCGCTGTCGGTAATGAACTACGTTGCAAAGTTTATCGAGGTTCCGCCGATGCGCGTCTACGAAGTTGCTACCTTCTACACCATGTTTAACCGCAACCCGGTTGGAAAGTACTTCTTGCAGGTGTGCACGACGACGCCGTGTCAGCTGTGTGGCTCGTCAAAGATTGTTGAAGCCATCGAGAACCATCTTGGCATCAAGGTTGGCGAGACTACATCTGATAAGCTGTTTACGCTTGTCGAGGTGGAGTGTGCTGGAGCATGTATAAACGCCCCTGTTATCTCTGTTAACGACGACTATTTCGAGGATCTTACTCCCGAGGCGACAGTCAAGCTACTGGATGACCTCAAGGCCGGGAAGCCCGTTAAGCGCGGACCCGTTAGCGGCCGTAATAACTGCGAGCCACTTGGACAGCAGACAACTCTCACCACGCCCCCGACCGGTCCTGGGTTTATGATTCGCTCTGATTTGTAATTTTCTTCTCTCTTGGGACATTCATTATACACAGTTTGCCACATTTTTGGCATGTTGGTTTATGTAGAGTCTCTAAACGTAGTACTCGAGGAGAAAAAGTACGGCTGGTAGCGCGTGGCAACAGCCATTCTTTTTTAAAAGAACCTTGTGGGCGCATTTGATCCAAATGCAAACAGCAGACCGCCGACAAGACCGGCAATCGGAAGAGTAAAGACCCACGACAAAAAGCACCATGCCAACATCTTCCAGTTGAGAGCGCGGAAGTTGCCATTGCAGAGGCCAATTGCAGTAATGGCACCGGTGATGCAATGTGTCGTGGATACTGGCAGACCAATCTTGGACGCGGTCAGGACTGTCAGCGACGTGCCGAGCTCGGCCGAAAATCCACGGCTTGGAGAGAGATAAGTTACGCCGTTGCCCAGTCTGCGCATAACATGATAGCCATATGTTATCAGACCCAGATCGATTGCAGCACCCGACATGGCAAGGACCCACGTTGGAACTGGCGCTGTGCCTGAAACATCCACGTGCGCAGTCTTCCATATGTCGTAGATCGACGAAATGGGACCGGCGGCGTTGGCAACATCGTTGCTGCCGTGTGAAAAGCTTGCGAGACAGGCCGTAATGACTTGGAGGAACGAGAACAGATACTCGGTATCGTCGTCAAACTTCTTTGCTGCATCATGGACATTGGCCAGATCCTTGTTGTCGAGGTTGCGCACATCCTTGCGAACGCCGCGGAGTGCATAGTACTTGATCTTCTGCAGCAGTCTCAAGAGCTTTGATGCTAAAGACGTGTCCTTCTGCTCTTCGGGTGACTCGGTGCTGTCATCGAAATCCTGGTCGACGTTCTTGGCACACACGCCCAGCTTTGCATCGCCGTCTGCACCGCTCTCGATTGCACCGGTAACCTCCATATCTGCTGACGAATTGGTGACAGAGGTAGGCGGAGGCGAAGGGCGATACTTGACAAAGTGGATAACAAATATGTGGTACCAGCGAATGTTCTCCTTTCCAACAACCCTGCGACGAAGCCACTTGACAAAGAAGAACCACGAGAATGCGCTGATTCCAGTAGCCACGCCGAAGCAGATACCGATGATTGCACCAATCGAGAGCGTCGACGCATCAGTACCCGGAGCGCCCTTGTATATGATGTAGAACGAGCCGATGAGCGAGGTAACAAAGAAGTATATGGGTATGGCCTTGATTCCGCGCTCTAGACTGTTTGGGCTCTCAAGAACAAAGAAGCGCGTAGGGAGGTAGATGATTGCTGTGACGATACCAGCAGCGATCGGCGAGACAAACCAGGAGGTGATGATTTTGGCAACCCCCGAATAGCCCCACTGAATGGCTCCGCCGCCAAACGCAGCAATGCCGACACCGATGATGGCGCCGATAATCGAGTGTGTTGTGCTGACCGGCATGCCCTTCTTGGATGCAAACAGAACCCATGATGCCGAGCCAATAAGTGCGCAGAGCATGCCCAGCATAAGCAGCTCTGGCCTGTCTACAAAGCGCTCGACTGACAGAATGCCGCCCTTTATTGTTTCTGACGTCGACGACCCGAGAAGGAAGGCACCGAGAAACTCGGTAAAGCATGCAATGATGCACGCCTGAAGCAGGGTGAGAGATCCCGACGACACGCTGCTCGCGAAGGAGTTGGCCACGTCGTTTGCACCAATGCCGAAAGCGTCGCATATCGAGCTGACAATGCCGACAGCAAAAATCCAGGTGAAATCGTGAGGCTCCATTTATAGGGTGTACTGGCTTGGAGAAAGTATCAAGAAGGGAAAGGCTGTGGCGGGCTGAAGACAGTATTGATCTTATTTTCGATGGCAGAGCTATACGGTTTTAGACAGACCGTTCCTTTCATTTTATACCTCGTGGGTACTAAATGACTGGCATAAACCACAAGAAATATATGTTCGGTGTGCTTTAATGTAACAAAAGTGTACATGTGCCAACTGAAGATGTCTGATTGGTTACTCCTATAGAAAAAACTTTCAAGTGAAAAGAGAGCGAAAAAGACAAACTTCTCGAAGGTTACCAGAAGAATAGTCTTTTTGGAAAGATGTGCTCTCCAGTATATCTCAGCCAAACAGAATTAGAGATTACGCCCTCGTGCTTTAACAGCTACTACGCGTACGAGGAATGTGGATGCAATGTTATCTTCAGGTTATTTTTTAGCCCGGTGCTTTCAAATGTTGGCTCCGGTGTGCACAGGTTCAAGGGAACATTCGAATGCTGCTGCTGCTCTGACAAACTCGTGCGGTCTATATATGCATGTGCGCGGTCAATATACTAATCAGATTTCAAACGAGAGCGCATGATCTCTGAATATGTCAGCGCATTGACACAGCATTGCATTATTAATGTCATAGTGGATTTCTAATGCGGCTATTGCAATTGTTAGGAGGATTGATGCTCAAGACCCTACTCCCAATGCCACGAAACAATGCACCAAATGCGCCACACAAAAAGGTGCGCTGCTCATCTGGTCGCCTGTATATAAGGTGCGGCAACGTTCTCTTGATACGAAGCGGCACGCATCTCTGTATCGCTTTATACAACATCTCGACAGCACTCAATAAATACTCTTTTAGCTTATAAACATGACTATCAAGGTTGGCGACGAGTTCCCCCAGGTCCAGCTCAAGTACATTCCCTTCGACAAGGAAAACCCCGATGCCTGCACGAGCCCCCAGGTGCTCGATACTAAGAGAGACTTTGCGGGAAAGAAGGTCGCGGTGGTCGGCGTGCCTGGCGCCTTCTCTCCGACGTGCTCTGTGAAGCATCTCCCAGCCTTCGTGTCCAAGATCAACGAGATCAAGTCCAAGGGCGTCGATCTGGTCGTCTGCGTTTCGGGCAACGACTTCTTCGTGATGAGCGCCTGGGGAAAGAGCGAGGGTGTCCAGGGCAACATCATCATGGCCGGCGACGCGAACGGCGAGCTTGGCCGCGCAACCGGACTATCGCTGGATCTCTCAAAGGTGGCCCTAGGCCCCGTTCGCCTGACCCGCTTCTTGGCGATCGTCGATAATGGCAAGGTTACGCACCTGTCTGTCGAGCCAGACCCAACTGACGTCACTGTCACCGGAGCCGACAACCTGCTGGCTGCTCTGTGAGCGCTTGGTGTCTGAAGACGTGTAATAGCTTTCTTTTTTGGCACACTGAATAAACATGTCTCGTAATGTAAAAGAAAATTTTGTTTCAGTTCTGAGCAGCGGCAGCAGGGGAACAACAAAAGCAGGTTAGTCGGCCTCGTTGAGATCGGTCGTGGGCTTGGCAAGCTCCTCGGGGATGAGATCGGGGATATCCTCGTCGACGTCGCCAATGTTGGCGTTGGCCTGCAGACCCTCGCTCAGCTTGGCGAGCTGGCTCAGGGACTCGGGACCAAAGTTGCCCATGCGCGAGATCATCTCGGTAAGGGCCTGCTCGGGGGACTTCTCCTGGGGCCGGCCAGCAATGACAAAGGTGTTGGCGCTGGGGTTAGCGCTCAGGCGGGGGTTGGTGAAGCCGATGACCTTGCCGTCCTCCTTGAACATGTTGACAGCCTCGACGTCGGGGATGGGCTGGACATTGAGCTGCCTCAGGGTGGAGACAAGCTTGGGGTCTTCCTTGACAGCGGAGCTGGTAGACTTCTTGACCTTGCGGCGGGGTGTGCCCTTGCCGCCGGTGCGGACCTGGGCCTGGAGCTTAGCGAGCTTTTCGGGGTTCATTTTGATCTATGGTCGTTGAAGGAGATGTGTGGATAGTTGCATGTGTGTTGCGGAATCAGTACTTGGTATCATGTATCGGGACTAGATGGGTGTGCTACACCATGATCTAGATAGGTGAGCCTCATGTCGATTAAAGCGATCCTATATCTACCCATGTCGCAGGCGCATGTGGCAAGCAAAAAGGTACGGTCGGCAGCTGATTTGAATTAGAACAAATATCGGCAATCCGGCGGCACCGTGGACAAGTCGTAGACACAACAGCGTGGAGCCACGTTCTGGCCGACCTGAAACTGAGATTGCCCGAGATCTGCTCCGGAATTGCAGAAAGTGATTACTGCGAGCGGAATAATACGGTATCTCGTCGACTGCTTCTGCTGCTGCTGCTGCTG
>JANBOJ010000262.1:0-22330 GCA_027574685.1 Coemansia erecta
GGCCATCCTTCTCCAGTCCTACCGCTGGATGGCCGACTCGCGTGACCAGCACCTGTCGCAGCGCCTGTCCAAGATGGAGAACGCCTTCAGCGTCTACCGCTGCCACACCATCATGAACTGTACCAGAACCTGCCCCAAGCACCTGAACCCTGGCTTTGCCATCTCCCAGATCAAGCTCCTGCTTGCCAAGAACTAGATACTTCTCTTTTGCTTATTTAATTCATGTATTGCCCAAACCTCGTTAGACCAGACCAGAGTGGTCTTCCATTAATTTATACGACCTCGGAATCTTGAACAGAAAGCGCCTATAGCTAGACAATTGCATATGCGACGACATCGCTGTGGTTGTCTGTGTAGATGCGCGGGCACGTTTCCGAGGTTGCTACGGTGTCTGGTTTGGCAGACAGATTGATGGAGAAAAGCATCTGCGGCTGCATATCGTCGTTGGCAGGGATCGACCGCCTGCTTGCGCCGTCGCCCAAACTGGCTTCTGGAACGAAAAGTGACTCGGCACTCCACAATTTGATTACGCGATCAAGGCCAGCTGTCACAAGTAGATCAGGCCGTGATCTGACAAACTGCCTACATGCGGAACCAGTTAGTCGGACTGTTGCCATACATCTTGTTTGCTGGTAAGATCATTGGTGCTAGAGTACTTACAGTGCAGATATCGAGTAGCCATGGCATTCGGGCCAGAACCTCGCCGAGTCGCCGTCGATACACATTATCCCACCGTCTGCATGTCCGCTGGCAAGCATCCTTGTGCTGGCGTCGGCGTCAATGTTCCAGTAGTCAAGAGCATAAACAAACGGAGGGTTAACCAATTGCTTCTGGCTGCTTGTCCGATTTGACACTACATTAGCATCCACCTCGTTGATCTGGGTCTCCTCTGCCATGTCCCAGAAGCGTACCTTCTGATCGAATCCACCAGTCGCAATCTCAGGCTGCTCGGGATGAATGGTAACACAGGAAGCCAGGGCGTCATGTGCGCCGGCAAATTTATCGACGGAAATACTAGAGTCTGTGACGTCAAAGACGCCAACCATTCCCTCCTCGTCTACCAGTGCAACAAAGTCGCCGCGCGTGCTCAGCGCCTCGACATCGCAGCCATGATCGAAATCTGCCAGTGCGACTGCTGACCTTTGGCTATAGCGGCTTATCTTGCGGCGATCAAGAACAGAAACATGCGCCCCGTAGGAGACTACCAGGCTAAAGTCCGAAGCAAATCCAATACCCGTAATCCCGCCGTCGTCTTCGCCAAGATCGAATCCACCGATTACTCCAGTAGACTTGTTGTCTCGCGTATCCCAGAGTGCGACTGTGCTGTCATCGGAGCCCGAAAGCAGCAGTGATTCGCACGAGCAGGATCCTGCCGCTAGAGCTGTAATGCGGTCGCGATGCAGCTTAAGTCTGGCAACCTCCTAGATACAAGTATTTTCAGTAGTGAGATGTTAAATTCTGGTTTATAGCTGTAAACTCACAATATACACTTACACGTAAAGACATGGTGGTAGATTTACTAGTTTTTTTAAGGGTATAGATTTAGTCGTTGAATATATTCCCGATACCATGTTACAAGCAGCAGCCTAATACGTTTGGGTCTTGATGTGTTTAAAAAAATATGGTTACTGTAAAGTGCCTGTAGCAGATACAAGACCGTGTGCTAGATCGATAGCACTCCCATTGTCCGCAATATCTGCAAGCTCCGGCGACTGTGGATCAACAACAATGGCCGGTTTACTCGGGTGTGTAAATTGTATCTCGAGTTCGTCATCGTCGTCATCCGATTCACTAGACTCAGCCAAATCGTCAGAATCGTCTTGGCCAAGTACAATCGCTAATGCATTAGATGATGCACGGTCCTTCGAGGTCGGAGGTGTAATCAGATCCGACATCTCGGGTCTCGGCTCGGCTGTAGGCTCTGCGGATTCAGAGTCATCTGCTCTCTCCAACTCTGCTGGTCTGCTGATGGCCGAAGTCTGATCGCCCTGCCAGTGCATCCACGCCTCGAGATCCCGGGGCGATATGGCACTCGACATCTCGACAATTGATTTGCGTCTGCCCGGAGTGTATGGCGTCGATGCACCGGACTTTGGCAGCTTCATTGCCCGAGCCCAAAACTTCTCCTGTATCTCTAGCTCGCCTGGATCCATCTCGGAATCGCTGACTGTGTCGTATGTCTTCGAGGTCAGGTTCAAAAAGCTCTTGGTTGAGTGTAACTTGCGTGGAGGTGCGCGAGTTCCCGAAGAAGGCTTTTTCTGCTGCTGCTGCTGCTGCTGCTGCTGTGGTATTTGTGGCGGCTGGATTGGACTCTCGGTAGCAACCGCGGTAGCAGCAGGCGACTCGGCAGCAACAGAGTGCTCGGCAGCCGTGGTGGCAACATTGGTAGTCGAGTCAGCGGATATATCCGGGTCAACGACCTGCGTGTCGGCCAGCGTAGGTTGCAGATCAGGCTCGGCTCTATCGCTATCACTGCTGTTGTCTAGACTCTCCTTGGTAGCGATAGTAAGCTCATCGATGTTTATCTCGATAGGTGTTTCCGCGCCATCGCCGATCGGCATTTCCTCTGTCTCGCCAACAGGTTCCGCGGCAGACTGCTCGCTGGCCGGTGGTGGCTGGCTGGGCAAATCCGCCTTGGCTGCAAAGATCGGTGCTCTAGATGGAGGTGTACCCTTGATAATTCGAAGCCACTGCGCATTCAGCGACATGTCGTTGTCAGCAGGAACCTCGTCGCCGTCGTCGTCACCCCAGTTGATTGTCGGCCTGATCTTCTGACGCCCCGGGGTCAATGGAGTGCCTGCGGATGCGGGCGACATGTCAAACTGCGTAGGCTCGAATCCTCTGGCACTGGCATCAATCTGAAGCGATTCAGGGATATTTCTGCGTTTTCCGATACTGCTCGACTCGCTATCAAGCATCGCTTGATTGCCGTCATTGACTGGTGTGTCGGATGTAGCACTGTCATCCCCTGCTGCATTGTCAATGGTGCTGCCGTTCCGTCTCAACAGACTGCGCGGATAAGGTGTCGGTGCCCTGCCGGTAGCTGACAAGAAATCCTTGTCATTCTCGCTGTCGACACTGCTATCGCCATCGGCATCGTTGCCAGCATCCCCAGCGCCCGATCCGTTGACAGAGTCTCGAGGGATTATTGTGTCATCTGCTGCAAACGTAGGCCCGGTTGCTTCGTGAGTCTTGACAGATTTCGGCTTTTTTGGAAGAACGGCAGCCTGCGCATTTTTCTCTGTGGCAATCCGACGCAACGCAGAGTACGACCTACTACGTCTGGGCATCCCTGGAGAAGTGGGAACGTCGGCAGTCGCAGCAGAGCTCTCTGGCTGAGCTTGTGGCTGCACGAACGCGCCTGCATTGCCGTTAGATGATGTCGAAGCAGAAGCCAGGGCACGATGACGACGAGTGTCCTCTGATGCTGTCATAGAAGCTAAGCGAGGGCTGCTCGCACTTCTGTTCCGCGTATCGGAAGCTGCAATCGGAGGTGCGGCCGCCGCTACAATACTGCTCTGTGTTGGCTGCTGCTCTTGCATGACCACCGGGTCTGCTATGCTGAACGCAGATGGCCTGCGCACAAGGCGACGCCCGCCTGGTGGTTCAATGCCATAGGACATCTGTGGCGGCGGCGGCTGCTTCCGTGTTGGCGTTGGCGGTGATGCAAGGTCAATCGTTTCTGGCTCGTGAACTCCCCATCCACCAGCTCCAGAGCCATAGCCAGCGCCAGTTGTGCCGCCGGCAGCAAGACGTTGTCTATCTTCCTGGCGATTCTGGCTCATTTCTAAATCAATGAGTTGGCGCTGAAGCTTCCAGTAACGTGCATCTGCAACCGCAAACTGATCCTGATACTCTGGTCCGCCACGGAGAGATGTCTGAGCCGAGCGAGCTGCGGTTGGTGGTAGCTGGACAAAACTTGACCTGCGAGACATGGCTGGCTCCTGGTAGTTTGCTGGCTGCCGCAGATCGGTGATGTCTGTGTACTCGCGCGGTACCATCGAATTTTCCTCGTCCATGGGAATGCCGCGTCCAGCCTCTGCTGCAATTGATCCCGGCTGTACTGCCATGTCCATCTGCTGTTGCTGCTGCTGTGGTTGCTTCTGCAAAGGATGCAAAGGAGCGGCGGCAGGAGGTGGCATTCCGCTCTGCGCTCCGCCAACGTCGAGTGTCGAGCTCAGAGTAAATCTATAGACAGTCCGCTCGCCTTTAGAGTCTTCTGCCTCGCATGACACTGTTGTCTCGAGTCGAATAGCATCAGTTCCTCGCTCTAGCCTGGGTATTGAGTGCGAGATTTGATCCGAGTCGATAGAGCCAAAGTGTGGTCGAAGATTGCGCGAAATGACCGCCTCGTTCCAGCGCTGGAGTAGCTGTCCGGCCGCATCCCGTGCATTGCCGTCGCTTGCAACGCCCTCTTTAAACTGCATCCCTGCATGCGGTGGAGGTGGTGCATTTACAGAGCGAGCGTCATCTGCGGAAGGTCGCTGGCGTACATGGCTGATCTTCCATGGGGTGTCGGCTGGGAGCTGGCTGCTGTCGATGCTGTCCATTGACGATGGCGGCACACGCTGATCGGGAACCAAAGCGCCGGTAAATGGAGACGGCTCGCCATTCTGGGTGTACTGCTGCTCACCCAGCGGCGCACGGACCTGCTGCGCCCAGGCGCGGCGACGTGCTTGCTCCTCGCTAGACTCCCACAGCGCAACAGGGTTAACCACTAAAGGCGACTTTGGCTGGGGGTAGTGAATCGGCGAACTGCCCGTGTTGCTACGACTGCTTCGCGCGCTGGGAGTATGTGCTTGGTAGTGGTCGTCCTGGTGGTAATGGTGGCTATCGCCGCTATCCTGGTGCCTATGCTCGTTGCCATGATTGTGAGGCTGGAGCACAATCTGCGAGGCTTCATACAGGGGCTGGTTGCTTGGGAGTGGCATCGGGGTGTAATGCTGATCCCGCCCATCCTCGTCATGGCGGGCATTGTAACCCCATGGTTGATGGTCACCGCCGCCGCCGTGCTGAGGAAAGTGCTCTTGGTGGTGGTGATAGTGGTGTCCATGCTCGTGATGATGCTGGTGTTGTTCTTCGTGGTAGTAGTCGTCATGATGGTCATAACCCTGGTGATGATCGTGATAGCCACCATTGTCGCTCTGCTCATGATGCTGTGGCCGATCGGCAACCCGGCGCTCAATGTACGCCTGGTCGTACGAGTGCGGTTTATACTCGTCGTGGTGAAGCCAACCTTCGCGGGCAACGTCTTCCCATGGGCGCTGCGACTGCATCCATGCTGGAGGGTCAACTTTCTGTTGCTGGTGGCTATCCTGCTGCTGCTGCTGTTCGTGATGCCCGTAGCGTTGATCATAATGGCGATCATGGTGGCCGCCATGCTGGTGGTGATCGCCATGGTGGCGGTGGTCATCGTGGTGATGGCCGTCGTGGTGATCGTGGTGACTGTGGTGGTAATTCCCGGAGCTAGTATCTCCATGACCCTGCATATGCCCGTGTTCGGAGCTGCCGCCATACGTATTTGGAGGAGCTGAATGCGGCTGATGATGGCTGCCATGACCGCTATCCCCATGGTGATGGTAGTGATGGTCATGGCTACCGTGCCCTGAATCATATACTCCATGATTGCTTCCATGGTCGTGGCCGTGGCTATCGTGACGGTGTTCGTAGTGGCCGCTGTGCTCCGATCCATGGTCTCGAGCAGAGTTGTCGCCATAGTGGTGATGGTGGTACTCATTCGAAGGCGGCGGAGATTGGTGTCGAGGCTGATGTTGGGGCTGAGGAGTATACGTATGCTGGCGAAGATATGCGTAATCGAGTGGATGAACGCGATCGGCAGCCCACGACCAGTCTTTATTCCAATCCGGGACCTCCTGCACAAAGTCTTTCGAACCGTGTGTGCCAGAATCTGCACTGTGCGACTCGTGGTGTGCCGCAGACACCGGTTCAGGCGCAACTGGCTCTGTGATATGACAATACCCAGCCCCAAAGGCAGCAGACTTGCTGAATGGGCCGCGCCAGTACACCCAGCCTGAGACGTGCTCGTCGTGGATGTTCCACCATAAATTCACCAGCTGTCTCCAGCGCTCGGGAGTTGCAGAGTCGGAGATTAGCTGACCGCCTGGAGTGCGCTCCCAGTTCCACGGCTTGGATATTCCGATAAAGTGGACGACACGCACTTCGTGACCAAACCTTTGCAGTGCGGGCATATATGTATAGTAAACGTTGGCGGTCGAGTTGTAGACAAACGGCAGTCTGCGGTACGGCTGGGCGGTAGACCAGTCCGAGAAGTGCTCGTTGAGCAGACCCTGGTCAGCACCTACACAAAGAGACGAACACAGCTTATACGCCGGGTTTGTTCGGATACAATATTAGCATTAGAAGCAGATACTACTTTGCACACGTGCTTAAAGCAAACAGCATTTAGATATGGATTAGGGGGGAGAAGAAGACACAGAACATCATCCGACTTTGCATGAACTAGGCAAGAGCCATCTTGCGCTCGGTGCATCCATGTCGCAATTGTTCCTAAAGCACAAGTAAGCGTAGAATGTAGTTTGCTGCTGTTGCTGCCGCAGCTGTACATGCAAATGCCAGCAGGAGAGCATTGACCATATTGCAGCATGCGTGCAGCTATAGCCAGATAGACAAAAGCAAGGTATTTTGAGATACTCTACCATCAAAGCTAGCAGCCAGAGAGCTTGCCCTGCGAACAAGGCTCTGGAAGCACTCGTAGCCTGGGGCCAGCAGCAAGACACCCGAGTTGAAGCAGTCAGGCCACCCGGTATCCGGCGATGCGGCCACAAGGCCGCCTTCTCTCCATCGGGGTGTCTCTTCGCGCCAGGTGTGGTAGCGCGAGAACAGGTCGTCGATCGACTGACGCACGAGCGTATCTGCGTCCAGGTAGCACAGCGCATCCCAGGCACCAAAGAGCGCTGGGTCCCACAGCTGTATTTTCGTCATTGTGCTCCGCAAATCCGGACGTCCGAGTAGCTCCAGCCCTTGATCGTCGCTGGATAACCGCACGTCGGTTTCGATAACCCCATCAAAGTGCTCGTGCAGTCTCTGCAGCGAGAATGCGCTCAGCGTATGCGGTGTGGCCAGGCAAACGACGCTAAAGGGCGTTAAGGTACGGCGCAGCGAGTGCAGAAGCACCAGTGCCCCGTCTACATACCCGTCGCTTGTGACCAGTGTCACGTATGCAAACCGCTCGGTGGCCGGCCGCGCAACTGTGGTCCCGGCGTCCTCGTCCATGAATATTAGATGGGCTTACTAGCAAATATAATAGTGAAGGCAAGCTGAATTCAGTACCACCGTATGCGTCTGAAAGGATAATAGAGGCAGAAAATAAGGCTGGCAAAACGACTGCGCTGAGCTACGTTTGTCGTTTTCGCAAGTTAGACGCAATATAAAGACTGAAAGTGCGAGTAGGTGAATAGCAAAACGCTCTGACGCACGCACACACATATACACTTGGGCAGCCAGGAACAAAGAAAATATTAACGGAGAAGAGGAAAGTGTAGAAACACCTGCTGCAGCTCCAAGTATAGACAGGCAGGAAAAAAATGAACAAGCAGGCGCGGAAGAGACACTCGACATTCATCAAAGTCGAAACCAGAGCAGGGGTGTGTGTGATTATTTGCACGCGGCAGGCAATCTCCCGCCGGCGTGTGCTTGTTTATGCATGCTCGCGAATCGCCGCCTAATTTAGCGAGATGACAGAATAAGAAGGGAGAAGGGCGAATCGTCGTCTGCCAATCTGGCACACAATCAAGAGGCGAATTTAGCCCGGCGCTGTCGCCATTATTGCCATGCAAGGGTTTCAGGGCAGATCGCAGTATAGTGCTGGGGTTGACAATCGAAATAAGAGAGCGGAAGCAGAGCCGGCACATTGTTCGGATCCACATGTAGAAAAATCAATGAGCGGTGCGCTGGGTAGAGGTGTGCTAGAGAAGACCCAGATCCACAGACACAATACCGGACATGAATAAAAGGGGGGGCGTCGTCGCCACCTCGCTCGATGAGCTCACTCTGCGCCTTGATCTGCTACGATAAGACACAGGCGCAGTTGTTCTAGATTGGGAAAGTCTATGCGTACCTCTTTTGTCTCGAGTATCCTGAATAGTACGTTAGAAAAGGCGCCAGTACAATATGTTTACCAAAACAGAAAGGATAAATGCGAAATGTAGTGGCCGTCTAGAGAAAAGGAGAGGAGAAAGAATGGAGAGAAAGGAACCAAGCTACATTAAAACAAATGGCAGCAAGGCAAAGATAGGATGGAGGCGTCCGTGCTGTCGCAAACGAGAGAATATCAGGGATGGAGATCGATAGCCCAGTTCTTCGCACGGATGCTATCTGAACGCAGAGGAAAGAGGCACCTACCAATTCATGCAAGAAGACATATCGAGCTGCTTAATGTGCACCTACATTTTTTCTTTTCCCCCATCAACTTCCGCAAATACCAGCCGGGCAGCGGCTACTGGCGCTGGCGCTGGCCGTTTCTGCGAGCTCCTGCATAATACATCGGCGAGCGCATTACAGGGAGGATTGTCCTGGCGCGTTCTAAATTTGAAAAGAAAAACTGACAGATTACATCCCTACAGAACGCTCAGTCATGGGAAATGAAGAGGCTCTGGCGAGTCTGCTGTATATCGAATGGACCACAAGTGGAAATAGATGCCTGGTGTGCAGTGTATCTGCTTTATACGGCAACAGAAGCAGCCGTTTAACGGTATTTTATACAAATGCATTCTCAGAGTTGAGCATGCGCTAATACAAAAATGAAAATGGATGAAATGTGTCTGTGCATATAGGTACAAATTAAATGTTGGGGATGGAGCTCTCTCTGCCTTCTCTACACAGACAGTGTATCATAATTTGGGGAAGCGAGAGAATGCTCACTCGGTGAAAATATGCACGGTGCGTAGTTGACTGCTCTAAAACATACACTCTCGCCGTTATCGGTACTTTCATCTAGATAGAGACCCTGTGTACAATGTAGACATGCTTTGAGAAACCCTGCGGCGTGTGGTGGTCATTTGCCACCGACATAATCCATTTGCCAGAGAAAAATACGCAAAGGCAGGCGTACTAAAAATCCCGAATAAAAAACTTTCCGCTGTTCCTGTCATCCATGCCACTTGATAGTTGCAAGGCGATGCAGAGAGATTGGTGCAGTCTCGGCATGAAATGACGCAAGGCGTGTTTGCGAGAATAAAACCATGTTCAATTTTTTATCGGATAGCGTTCAGCAAATGAAACAGGCGCGTAGATGTATTTCTGATGCTGTACATCTGCATACATGCCAAAATTTGAATGTTCACAGGCTAAAGTAATGCGAAAGGAGTGAACAAATTGCTAATATATATAATGTTATTTATATAGACACAGGCGAGCTCTTCCTTCTCTTTACACCCCATCGCTGTTTCTTCATCTTCAGTATTTCCACATAAAATCCAAGAGGTCCATAGTAATCATCTGTTTTAGCTCAACATGTCAGAGGTATCGTTGCCGCGTGTGTGTTTTGCGACACTGCTCACTACCGACTCATATCTCCACGGAGCACTGACGCTTGCCGCATCTCTCAGAGAAACCGGAACCAAGTACAAAATAATATGTCTTGTTGCCGAGGGCCAGCTGTCCAAGCCAGCTCTAGAGCGCCTATCGTCGGCCTTTGATAGAGTTGTTAGTGTACCCGTCCTGGACACGCACGACTATGCCAATCTGGCCCTCCTTGGTCGGCCTGATCTGGGTGCAACAGTTACCAAAATTGCCGTCTGGTCACTGACAGAGTATGACCGTGTTGCCTTTCTTGATGCGGACACGCTTGTCCTAGAGCCGATCGACTCGATTCTCGAAAACGCAGCCGATGGATCTGGAAGTGGGGGGAGACCCAACGGCGGAATGCAGAACGAGGGTCTGCTTGCTGCTGCGCCGGATCTTGGTTGGCCTGACTGCTTCAACTCGGGCGTTTTTGTGGCAAAGCCATCAGAGTCCACCCACGCCAATCTGCTCAAGATGCTGGCCACACAGGGCTCGTTTGATGGTAAGTTAACCTCCCACGTCTCTCATTCTATTGCCAGTATGAGGATGCTGTTTTTTGTCTGCATTTGAGAACAGTCTTCTGCATGTGTGCCCAGGCGTGGTGCTTAATGTCACGATGCACCATCAATTATCGACCTGCAGGCAAGGGTCCTTGATTGTCTTGCCATATCGATTGCAACAGAATGATCCCGTGCAATCGCACGCCCTCATCGATTCTCATCGATTCGGATAATAGCATCATCTGCTCATATCGTCTCTGTTATCGTCTTCATCATTGACAAAATAGGCGGCGACCAGGGACTGCTCAATGCATATTTCAACGACTGGAGCCGCGCCGACCACACGCACCGTCTGCCATTCAGCTACAACACGACGTCGACTAGCTTCTACACGTATGCCCCGGCGTTTGCGCGCTTTTCAAGCGACATCAAGGTCGTGCACTTCATTGGTCCTCATAAGCCCTGGAAGCACCAGAGGCTGATTACCGGGTACATCATGGGGAACAGCAAAGGTTTGAGCAAGTTTGTCGAGAAGTGGTGGCACATACACGACGCCCATGTGTCGTTCTGGTCGCCTGGCATTCTTTTCGACAAGCTCATTGCTCTGTCATTGTCTGATTCATTCAAGCCGGTCACCGAAGAAGCTGCAGAAGAGGTGGTAGCCATCGGCTCCCATGCAATGGACGACTCGTGGAAGAGAGATGGCAGCGACTACTTGTCTGTTGACGAAAGCAGAGCAACGGCTAATGACGACTGGGGCTCGTTCACACCGGCTCCAGATTTTATGCTGAGCAGTGGATCCTCGTCGCCTACAAGGTCAACAGGGTCACCAAGGTCAAGCTGAATGTAATGTTGTTGATTTATACATTATTCTAGGTTATAAAAAAGACATCTATATCAGTCGGTATTTGGTTCTTTAAGCTGAGAAGTGTACTCCTTGATAGTGTCCAGCATTTCATGGTCGACCTTGACACGCAGCTGTGCGATCTGCCGCATCGTCTGTACAAAAGGACCCTTCATGTTTGACCTGGCCAGATATTTAAGCACCAGCGTATATAGCCAGGGTGGCCCGGCCAAACCAAGGCCGTGCATCTCGCCTAGGAGCGACATTGCATTGTCTATGTGCGAATTTTGCAGATAGTACTCGACTATCAGCGAGAAGTGCTCTGCGTTGCGCTCCACGTTCTTCAGCCCAAAGTACCGCCTAGAGTGCCGATTGCTGCTCCCTCGCCTACCGATAGCCGCAAAGATGCGCAATGCCTCGTCGATATCGTTCTGGCGCAGAGCGAGACTTATCAGCTGAAGAGCCGTAATCTCGTCATGCGGGACTCCCCGGGAGACCATATCGTCAAGCATCGACTCGGCACGAGCATAGTCGCCAGCACTGATGCAGGTCTGGACAACGATCGAGTATGCTGCGCGTGGTCTGAACTGATTGTGGTACTCAAACTCGCCCCAGATATGCAGCATTCTGTCAAGAATCGCGCGATAGAACTCGGCCGCAGGGTCGGTATAGTGTCCGTCTATCCTCCGGACAGCAACGGCTTCTGTAGACGACTGGTTGTCTGGTATATCTGTGCGATCGTCTGGCAACTCCGTTGGGCCCGGCGATGCCTTGTCTATATGTGTAATCGGAGAAGTAGATGTGTCCTGAAGAGAGGTCAGAGCCAAGGTCGAAGTCTCTTCTTCGGGGAGGCGGTCGAGATGCCTCTTTGGCGGCGAAGCACGACCGTAGCCAAGAAGGATGGTCGTGATAAGCTTGTGCGATGGCTTGATATGGTACTTGCGCATCTCGCCTAGCACGGCGTCGACACCCCTAGACAACCCGTGTCTGGCGCACCCCTGGGCAATGGCGCCAAAGAAGGCAACGTCGAGCTGCTCAGGCGGAATCAGTCGAAGTAGCTTTAGGCACTCTTCGTGCTTGCCGCCAGAGCCATAGGATAGCAACATAAGAGCGCGCGTAAGCATAGAAGAGTTAAGCCCACCATTGATGGCAGGGACTATAAACCGACTCAGCGAGTTTACCAGATACGGTAGTGTCAGGATAGGGTCGCTATCGCTCTGGGTATGTCTTGGGATCTTGTACAAAGTATCGAACGTCTCTAGGATGTGCGAGACAGCACGGCTCATTACAGACAATGTTAGATCCTGGTCATGTTCCCGCAAGACCTGGACAACCATGCTGGCTGCCACAGCCTGATATTTCGCCCCAGATGTCGACTTTAGAAAGTCAAGCGCTGTCTTCTGCTTGGACTCGCTGGTCTGAAAGACTATACGCACAACCCTTAGCAGTGCGCTCGTGTTGTGGGGTGCAAGGCAGTCGACAAGGCCGCGCCATAGAAATACGTGAGTACCGCAGTCAGCCAGTGCAGAAACAACCCACTCGAGGTCAACCATGCGCCCAGTCTCGATACAGCAGTAGATAGCAGACACGAGAGTCTCGTTACTCATAGTACCCAGCGAACCCATGCGCTGTATGTACCGCAGAAAGTTTACTGCGTCTGACGAAGTTGATCGGAGCGTCAGGTAGTGGCAGATCTGGTTGGCTACTTCGGGTCTCAGGGCAATGTCCCGCTGAACAATCTGCCTAACCATGCTATGCGCGTGGTCCCAGAGCCGATGATTGAGGCAGTACTCAATGAGTGTGCTGTAGGGGAGTTTGGATCGCAGCACAGGCTGCGAGCTCAAGAAATCGAATGCGTCGAGGGCGCCGGCGATACCACGGTACTCAATCAGGGTCCTCACCAGATTGTCTCCGGTTGCAGCATGGAGCTGAAGAAAACTCAGGTCGGCAGACCCAAGTCGCTCACGGATGTCGTCAAATATGGATAGGGCCGAGCTCGGGTTGGAGCTTTCGAGGCGGAGATGCATAATATGGAGCAGTGTCTCTACGCTAGACGGGATACCGATCGCAGTCAGGCGTGCGAAGGCACCTAAGGCCAGCTCCGAGCCACCGCGCAAATGCAGCGTTTTGACGAGCTCTCCAAATAGACCCGAAGATGGCGTAAACCCATCCGCTACCATCTTTTTGACAAAAAGCTCCAGTTGCGACGATCTGGCCGTTGTGTCTGCCAGCTTCAGCTCCAGGCGAATGTTTGCGGTAATGTTGTTGTCAGGAAACCGCCTCGAGTCGATTCCGGCAAGCTTTTTTGCAAGACATGTCTCGCCTATCGCACACATCGCATGTACTACTCTGGGAATGCCCCGGAACGCTTCAGCCGAAATGCGCTTTGCCATGCCTTGTGCTAATGCAAACTGCCCGCGACGAACGGCGTTGTTCATGGTGACTAACCAGAACTTGAGCAGCTGGGTAGGCTTGGCCCTGTGCACATCCACCTTTGAAGCCACCATATCGAACATATCGTCCTGCTGCGACTTGTTGTAGCCGTGCATTAGGCCGATGAGGAAGCGCGTATCTGGGCTGCGGCCCCAGCTGCGCATAAAGCTGACTACCTCTGCCAGCCGCCGAGAGCCGCGCACGGTATCGAGATCAAGTGCACACGATTGTGCCAGCTTTTCCAAGCAGAGTGCGTTTGGCTTGGCGTCGACCCTTTTCATTGTGTCGAACAACGCATAGGCTGCCTGTGCGTTAGCCAGACTTGCATACCTGGCCATGATCTTTCCGAACATTACCGGAATTGCCCTGCCCGGGGCTACAAACTGCTTGTCAAACATTGCCTGGGCCTCCTTGTGATGCGTGCTCCAGAGCAGGGACAGACACATGCTCCAGTCCAGCCTCACCTCGTGTCCAGTGCGATTGCCTGCTTCGTAGCAGCGCCGCGCATCTCCAGGGCAGTCCAGATGCGCATATGCTTGGATTAGGCTTGACCGCAGCGCGTTTAGGAATACTGGGTTTCTCCGCGCTAGGTCGTTCTCTATGTGTATCAAGAGCCGCTTTCCGCCAATGTGGCCCATGGTGGCTGCATATCTGACGAGGCGTACGGCGTTGTAGTAATACGAAAGTGGATGCCGTTCGAGATCTTCTTCGTATGCTCGCCATACCTGCTGTGGATCTAGTTCGATAACTGGGCGTTTGATAAGACTGCCAAAACTGTCTTCTGAGCTGCTAGAATGTGTGTTTTTGATCCGTGTCTGCTCGCTCACTACAGGAAGGATGTTGGTCAATGTCCCATGGTTGGGTATGGACCCAGACTGGCGTATAGGTCCCTGATGCACGGGTGCTCGCGTGATGTGTGTTGCCCGCACTGGCTTTTCGAGTTCGTCGCATATCCTACGCACATTTGCTGCCTGAGACTCTGTCAGATCGTATCGCCCGGTGATGTTTGTCAAGACCTGCGCTATTCGCCCAAACGCCCGCGTGTGATCCGAGTCCCTTGCAACGACCTCTAGCACCCGCTCGATCGTGACCCACGATAGATCCTCTGATGATATTCGCTGGTAGAAGGCCCAGATCTGCTCTCGCTGTGCAACCGACCCTGTCTGCATCTCGATCCGAAGGTCAGTCTGTAGCCTACCTTCATTTGTCTGATCTGATGGTGACCGTACCGCCAGTCCTCGTCTGTGCTGCTGGAGCCATGTGTGTCGGAGATGCGCGCTGCTCGGAAGCCGTTGCTGGCCATGTATAAGGGGGTTATGTCTCAGCAGCCAGTGCCATGCCGCGCTGCTCCACATGGCAACACTGCTGCGACTGCCGGTGTTCTAGGACAAGGCTCCCAAGCGTCTGGTTCGAAGCTCTTTTTGGCCCTCCTTTCTTTGTCACTGGAAAAGTAGCCTACCAATTGGCTGGTGCGGTAGGTCGGAGAGAGCAGCGCGTTTGAATGTGGCAGATAACCGAGGCAATATGTGTGAAAAAGAAAGCACAGCTGTCGAAAAAAGAATTCGAATTCGAACCGGCGCTGTCTCCCGCTATCAAGCAAAAAAGCCGATTATTTGATCACGATTAATGTCGGAGGAAAATGGAGGCCTGGTCGCGACAGCGTTCAAACTCGTAACCACCCCTGTGCACTAGGCAGAGAAAGGGGGTTACCAGCAACCAGGTACTATGGCCGTCCGTTGATCTGGGCCTGGGTCCACGCATTGGGCGCACGCACAGAAGCGTGCTCCTGAGCTAGGGGGCAATACAGCGTACCGCGAGATGACCTGGCAGAACGCCAGGACACAATGCAGCCAAGAAATCCCACAAAGACCAGCTCGAAAGCTAGCTGGGATGCTGGGCGCACCCTGCTCAGGCAAGCTGCCAAAAGGCAGCCTGACCTAATGCACAGAAAGTCGGCCTTTATAATTTAAAGATATTTGCGAAGTGCTGAGGCAGGCTTGGAAATTATTGGCGCCGCCGAATATATTCATTCGATTTTGGATTATGGCAGAAAGGTTCATGTTTCCGAGGAATGTCGGATGTTCAGCATGCGTTGTCTTTACAAGCGGGCATATTTGTTTTGTATGTTGAAAGGCAAATGAGTACATATCAGCTCTTTGTAGAGCAGGACTTTAAGGGACGTAGCCAATGCTTGCCCTGAATTTCTTTGGATTGTTTATTGCGCGCTGTGTGCGTGTTTGAAAGCAGATTCTAAAAGGCTGCTGATGTAAGGACCCTTACAAAGCCTGGCCAAGACAGTGTGGTGAAATATGAAGCTATGCGCTAGGATTTATGTCTTTGTAAAGGCGGCTTTTATTAGAACTGGAGCAGGCGAGTGTCCACCGCGACTGAGCAAACTGTCGCCTAAATAATGCATTACTGGAATGCCTCTAAAATATTATCAGGTAGCTAGCAAAAAGATGCAAATAAATATTGTGAGCACTCTTTCCATACACAAAAATGTACCCAACAAAAAATGGACAAGCCGAGCATATATTTTGTCCATACAGCAGTATCGGCATGGATACCAAGGGCGAAAATGGGCGATGTAAAAATATCAGGCATATATTTCTTGTGAAAGCAAAAAACCTGGCATTATAGAAAGGAATGAATGATAATTGTAGAAAGAAAAAAGTGAGTTTTTCTTTGCCAGTCAAATTTCAAACAAAAAAATGAAGGGGACAGGATGTGCACTCTATCCTGGGTGTATGAGCAGCCATGGCATGGCATGGCATAGTTCTCTTATTTAACGCCTGACGAATTCCTTCTTGCTTATTTATGAAGAGATTGAATTAATACGATTCCTTGAATATTTCCTGCTACTTAATTTTCTACGACCATTATTATTTTATAATCTTAAACATCTAGCAACAGCATATATATTCAAGCAATAGTTAGATAAACGCAGATGCATCATACTTCGTTAGTTCACGATAGTGCAGAGTTATTAGGCGACTATAGCCCTGTCGAGTCGAGCAGTGCCGGCATTCGGGATTTCTACGACGTGATTGCTAAATACACATATTTCAACCAGGGCAGACTTGTCCTTGACCACCAGTACATACACTCCCGCATTATGAATTCCATTGACTGGAATGCCGTGACCGAGAATATCAACTACAATCTCGACAACCGCACAGACCCCAACGCTGCCATCTCCGAGTATCTTGGGATAGTCAAGAGCCACAACATGGGTATTTCAAGCACAAAAATAATGTTGCTGCTCAGGGAGCTCTACATTGCAGAAGGCGGAAAGATTAACATCTGCCAGGTCAACGTCAAGAACATGAATGCACGCATGAAGTGCTGCTTGCCACTAACATATCTTTACGAGTACGGATGCTTTACCAATGTCGAGACGTCGGCAGATAATGGAGGCGACATGCCGTCTTACGGCAGCAACAGGAGAGGCAGACGCCCGGCCGCGGGCAAGTCGATAGTCGACAAAAAGTACCAAGTGATAATCAAGGCTCTGCTCAAATTCAGCACAAGCCGGAATCTGTTTATAATGGGCAGCACCTCGGACGCCAACAACCGCCATGGCCTTACGTCGGAGCCCGAGAGATGGATAGTGTCGATGATCAGATGCCACGGCCCCAAGATGGTTGCGTACTTTGAAAAGTGCGTTGAGAACCTTGTCAAAACGTATATATCCGAGCTGGAGGGACAGCAGCGGTGGGATCAGCTCAGACAGCTGGGTGCGCCTGACACCATGTCGTTATCTTCCATGTCGCTTGTTGCGGCACTGAGGTCGATTCTCCACGACATCGTGAGCCTACCCGGTGGCAAAAAGAAGAAGCAGAGCAAGAATGGCGCAATGCTCGGAAATACCACGCACGCCAAGAAGAGCATTCCCAGCTACGAGGGCGGCGTTTATGCTGCTATTCATAACGACAATTCTCAGTATTGCAGCACGGCTAGCGAGCCCAAGAGCTTCGAGTGGCTGATTAGCAACATATCTCAGAAGCCAATCGTCACCAGCGCCAGTGCCGAATCACCCGTCAAGAGCAACAGCGACATGTTCTACAATATAATCGAGCCTTTCCTGCATCGAGGCTCGGTAGATGCTGGGCGTCCGCTGGAGCTGCCTGTGCCCATGGCTGTGCCGATGACCTCGTCGCACAGGCAGGCGAATATTCTTCCCGAGCTACCCAGTCTGACGCCAGTCATGAGCGGCAGCAACATTGCCGACCTGTCCGCAAGCTTTGTGCCGTTTGGAAGCAGCGTCGCTTCTCAGGAGACGTCGTCTGTCGGGCTTTTTGACGGTCTCTCGCAAACAACTTACAACTGGAGCGACTACGGGCTTAATTAGATGATTTCGAATTTGTAAAATTTAATTTTAATTGTTAATTCTTTCGAGATTTGCGCCTTCGTGGGCTGCGTTGCAGGCAAAACAGGAGTGGGGCCAATCAGAGATCGCGGGGCTGGATCGAAGCGAAAGCTGTGGAAGGCTGTGGAACCTTTCTTTCGGTAGAAAAGCACGTAAGCTCGAAAAATTTCCACAAAGCCCGCAAGGGGGACACGGAGGAGAGAGGAAGTCTAGAAAGACCTAGAATTCCTGAGCGGTGAGAGAAGGTGGCTCCGGTTACATACGCTTTCTGCCGCCTCTTGGCAATGGAGATGCAAAGGTAAAGGCCAAAGAGCCCGGGCAGCGGGCAGAGGCAGGCGTCGGCGGCGCACGGGAGCCAGGAGGGAGGGCGAGAGTATATAAAAGACTCGGGTTGCGCAGAGAGAGCAAGTATCAGTTTTCCATCGCATCATCCCCCAAACCTCATCGAATCTCTTCGAAACAGTTCGCATTGTAGCTTTTTTTTCTTCTTGTCACCCACTATCTGGTATATATATTCTTCGCAAGACATCGTCGCAGCAATCTTTCTCTTTTCTTCTCTTCTCTGCTGTCTTTTTTTCCTCTACACCCATCACAAAGTAATTTTTTTTACTTACACTCTTTCTTTAGTTGTTGTCAATATTGTTCGCACCAGCATAAGCAACAAATAACAATAAAAAATGAGCGGCAACACTGAGACCTTCAACTTCCAGGCTGAGATCTCTCAGCTGATGAGCCTTATCGTCAACGCTGTTTACCAGAACAAGGAGATTTTCCTGCGTGAGCTCATCTCGAACGCCAGCGATGCGCTCGACAAGATCCGCTACCAGTCGCTGACGGACCCGTCGGTTCTGGACTCTGGCAAGGACCTCCGGATTACGATTATTCCCGACGCTGCCAACAAGGTGCTGATCATCCGTGATACGGGTATCGGTATGACCAAGGCCGACCTTATCAACAACCTGGGTACCATTGCCAAGTCGGGCACCAAGGCGTTCATGGAGATGGTCCAGGAGACCAAGGACGCGTCCATGATTGGACAGTTCGGTGTTGGTTTCTACTCGGCGTACCTTGTTGCCGACGAGGTCGAGGTGATCTCGAAGCACAACGACGACGAGCAGTACATCTGGCGCTCGAGCGCCGGACAGAACTTCACTGTCACGCGCGACACGGTCAACGAGCCTCTTGGCCGCGGTAGCGAGATCCGCCTGTACCTCAAGGACGACCAGACCGAGTACCTGGAGGAGAAGCGCATCAAGGAGGTTGTCAAGAAGCACTCCGAGTTCATCTCGTACCCGATCCACCTGGTGTTCCAGAAGGAGGTCGAGAAGGAGGTGCCTGCCGACGATGCCGAGGAGACCGCCTCGTCTGACGAGAAGGACGAGGGCAAGGCCAAGATTGAGGAGATTGACGACGAGGAGGACGAGGCCAAGGCCAAGAAGACCAAGAAGGTCAAGGAGATGGAGACTGTCGACGAGGAGCTGAACCAGACCAAGCCGATCTGGACGCGCAACCCGGACTCGATCCAGAAGGACGAGTACAACGCGTTCTACAAGTCGCTGACCAACGACTGGGAGGACCCTCTGTCTGTCAAGCACTTCTCGGTCGAGGGCCAGCTCGAGTTCCGCTCGATCCTGTTCACGCCGCAGCGCGCGCCGTTCGACCTGTTCGAGGGCAAGAAGAAGCGCAACAACATCAAGCTGTACGTGCGCCGCGTGTTCATCATGGACGACTGCGAGGAGCTGATCCCGGAGTGGCTGAACTTTGTCAAGGGCATTGTCGACTCTGAGGACCTGCCGCTCAACCTGTCGCGTGAGGTTCTGCAGCAGAACAAGATCCTGAAGGTGATCCGCAAGAACCTGGTGAAGAAGTGCATCGAGATGTTCACGGAGATCTCGGAGGACAAGGACAACTTCAACAAGTTCTACGAGGCGTTCGGCAAGAACATCAAGCTGGGCATCCACGAGGACTCGCAGAACCGGGCCAAGCTGGCCGAGTTCCTGCGGTACAACTCGACCAAGTCGACCGACGAGACCACGTCGCTGAAGGACTACGTGACCCGGATGCCCGAGAAGCAGAAGTTCATCTACTACATCACCGGCGAGTCGCGCCAGGCGGTCGAGTCGTCGCCGTTCCTCGAGGTGCTGAAGCGCAAGGGCTACGAGGTGCTGTACCTGGTGGACCCGATCGACGAGTACGCCGTGCAGCAGCTCAAGGAGTACGAGGGCAAGGAGCTCAAGTCTGTGACCAAGGAGGGCCTCGAGCTGGATGACACCGAGGAGGAGAAGCAGAAGTTCGAGGAGCAGAAGAAGGAGCTGGAGCCCCTGTGCGCGACGGTCAAGGAGATCCTGGGCGAGAAGGTCGAGAAGGTGATTGTGACGGACCTGATCTCGGAGTCGCCGTGCGTGATCCTGACGGGCCAGTTCGGCTGGTCGGCCAACATGGAGCGGATCATGAAGTCGCAGGCGCTGCGCGACTCGGGCGGCATGTCGTCGTACATGGCGTCGAAGCGCACGCTGGGTCTGCAGCCGACGCACCCGATCATCCGCGAGCTGAAGGAGAAGGTTGCGGCCGACAAGAACGACAAGACTGTGCGCGACCTGGTGAACCTGATGTACGAGTCGTCGATGCTGGCGTCGGGCTTCACGCTGGAGGACCCGGCCCAGTTTGCCAACCGCATCTACCGCATGATCAAGCTCGGCCTGAGCCTGGACGAGGACGAGAGCGCGGCGGCTGGCGCAGCTGCCGACTCGAGCGACGCGCCTGCGCTCGAGGAGGTCTCCGAGTCGAACATGGAGGAGATTGACTAAGCGCGATCCTTTCTTCGTTTCATTTTTCTTTCGATAAAACAGTTCAATACATCACGTCTGCTGATGAAACAATGCGTAGTAGTAGCGTATCAGCCAATCTGCTGTGTGGCGGCGGCATAGCAGGCAGTTAGTTATCGCAGGAGGAGGGAAGCAGCAGTCAGCGTAGAGTCAGAGTCAGAGTCACGACGTCACCACACCAAGTAGCATGCATGTGGGGGCGTACAAAGAAAAGACGTTCTGGAGTGCAGATAGTTTGCGACTGGTATTTTCTATCTCTGCTTTACGAGGTGTGTGTGTGTGTGTGTTTTTTTTTCTTATTCTTCTCGTGTACGACAATTGCTACATATTCTACTTTATATTCCCAGCGGCGTATGTGCGGGGGGGTTGCTGTATTCTAGACTAATGGTACTTTGCGCGACGACATTAACAGAGCGACTTTGGTGAGGACACAAAATATGGCAGACATGAGAGTTGAGGGCGAGCGAGCGGCGGCGCCAGTGCCGGCGCCAGTGCCGGCGCCAGTGCCGGCGTCGGCGTCGGCGCCGGTGATCGGCGACACGCAGCTGGCAGAGGCCGGGGCAGAGTGCCTGAGCGCAGCCTACGACGCGTCGCAGGGGCTGCTTGCACTCGGGTACACCACGGGGCGCGTCATCCTGCAGCGCACGGGACAGACGGTGCGGCGCTCTTCGTTCAGCGTGAGCAGCTCTGGCGCGGGGCTGACGCACGTGCTGCTGCCGCCGTCGCTCGGCGTGCTGGTTGCTGCGGACGCGGACTGCACCCTGTGGGTGTTTGACGTGGGGGCGCAGCGCACGTGCTTTGGCTACCGGGTGCCTGGGGCGGAGGGCGCCGGCAGGGTGACGGCGGTGTGCTCGGTCGAGGGCACTGCGTGGGTGTGCGTGGGCACGGCTGGCGGGAGGGCGTATTTCGTCGACGCGGTGCTGGGCCGCAAGTCTGATTTCTCGCTGGGCGGCCCTGGCGGCGCGGTGGTCGCGGTGGCGTGCCATCCGGTCGAGAGCGAGCGCTTGCTGGTGGCGTATGCCGGCGGCGAGTGCCGCGTGTACGACCTGGGCCGCGCTGCGGCGGCGGCGGCGGCGGGGGATGAGCGCGCGGCGCTGGTGGGCAGGTACGTGGCCGACGCGGGCGTGGCGGACGCCGTGTGGTCGCCTGACGGGCGGCGCATCGCCTGTGCGCTGGACAGCGGCGACGTCTGCGTGTTCGGCTGGGACGGAGGCAGGGGCAAGGGCAGGCCGAAGCCGCAGGGGCCGGCGGAGACCCTGCAGGTCGGCCGGCCGACAGCCGACGGCGACGGCGACGGGGCCTGGCGCGTGGCGCGGGTCTTCTGGCCGACGGTGGACGCAGGGGACGCGTCGGACGCAGGGGACGCGTCGGACGCGCCGCGGCAGCTGCTGGCGGTCAGCACGACGGCGCGGTGCGCGTGGGTGCACGTGGTGGGGGCGGCGGGCGGGCCGGCGCGGAAGCTGGGCGGCGGGCCGGCGGCGGCGGCGTGCCTGGTGGCCAGCGGGTCGCCGTGGCGCAGCGGCGCCGAGGGCGTGCGCGGGCTCGTGGTGGCCGGCGGCGCCGCGGCCGAGGCCGTGCGGTGGGCCGGGCTTGGCGGCGGCCGCGATGGGGGAGGTGCGGAGGGGCCGCCGTGTCTTGGCGGCGCGGCGGGGCGCGTGCCCAGCGTGCAGGCGCCGGGCGGCGCGGCGCTGTGCGACGGGCGGCACGTGTGGACGCCTGGCGGCGGCTGGCGGCGGCGTGGGCGGCGGCGCAGGGCGACTTCGGCGACGCCGCGCGGTTTGCGCGCGAGGCACGTGCGGCGTTCCTGGCGCTGGGC
>JANBOJ010000263.1:0-22256 GCA_027574685.1 Coemansia erecta
TATTATTTAAAGGGGGATTTAGAGGAAAAGGATTTAAAGAAGAAAAATCTGTATTATTTAAAGGGAAAGAGGGGTTTAAAGGATTTAAAGAAGAAAAATCTGTATTATTTAAAGGATTTAAAGCATTTAAAGTAGAAAAATCTGTATTATTTAAAGGATTTAAAGCATTTAAAGAAGAAAAATCTGTATTATTTAAAGGATTTAAAGGAAAAGGATTTAAAGTAGAAAAATCTGTATTATTTAAAGGATTTAAAGGATTTAAAGTAGAAAAATCTGTATTATTTAAAGGGAAAGAGGGGTTTAAAGCATTTAAAGTAGAAGTTGAAACTGTATTATTATTAAAAGATTCATTATTTTTTAAAAATGGATTATAGCTTTGTGTATTATTAAATGAAGAAAAATTATTAATTAAATCAAGACCTAAAAAATTATTTTCTATATTATTATCCATTAAATAATTATTAAAGTTATAGGTTTCTAAATTAAAAATTTTATCTTCTATGATAAATTCATCATTTGATATTTGAGAAAATGAATCAGAAAATAATTTTTCATTATGAGGATTTGAACTAAAATTTTCTGAACCTACAGTATGAGGATTTATAGAATTTAAAGATAAAAAATCAATACAGACCAAAAGAAACTCATTTATAGAATTTAAAGATAAAAAATTTATACAGACCAAAAGAAACTCATTTATAATATTTATAAAGGAAATTATAAAAAAGACAAATTTAAGAGAATTTTTTATTTCATAAAAAAAAAATGAGATATCCATTTTAGAAATTATTTGTTGAATATAGAATATCTCTGATAAAAAATAATTTAAAACTAAAATTATAATAGATAAATAACTGAAGAATATAATAAAATAAGTACGCATTAGATCTACTTCACTAATTAAAGTAATAACATCTTTATTTAGTATAAATATAATTTTTGGGTAGGCACTATAAATTAACAAAATAGAAAATGTAATTAATACAAAAATTAAAGTTAAAGGGATATTAAACTTTAATAAAATAAAAAAAATAAAAAAAAATTAAAAAATTAAAAAATATATAATAAAAATTAATTTTTTTATATTTAGTAAAAGGGATTAATGTCATACATAATAAATTTATACTTTCAGAAGGATTAAAATTAAAAATTAATATGTAAAAAGTAATAAAAGAAGTTAAAATAGCAATAAAACTATTTATAGTAATATTACCTGTAAAATAATTAGAAGGTTTAAAGATAGAAATATCAAATTGAGAAATTTTAATAATTCTTAAATAATAAGCAGCACTAATAATACTAGTTAATACTGCAATTAAAGCTAAAAAGAAATAACCAAAATGAATAGATTGAAAAAGAATATCTAATTTACCAAAAAATCCAACAAAAGGGGGTACACCAGCAAAAGAAAAGAAACTAATAATTAAAGCAGTACTTAAGATAGGATTATAAATTAATAAACCTTTTAATTGTCCTAAAATTTCAAGATTAAAATATTTATTAAGACTCATTAAAATAAGGAATATATTAATAGAAGTTAAAGTATATTGTATTAAATAAAATAATATAGATTGTATACTAGATGATTCTATAATACTAAATCCTAATAATATAAATCCAATTTGTGCGATACTACTATAACTTAATAATCTTTTAATTCTATATTGACTTAAACCTAGAATACTACCTATAATTAATGAACCAAAGGAAGTTAATATAAAAATATAATTAGAACCAGAAATATATTTAAATATATCTGTATTTAAAAGACCTATAATAATAATAAAACTTATTTTAGGTAATACTGAAATCCATGATGTAACTATAGTAGGTACACCATCATAAACATCAGGTGCCCAATTATGAAATGGAACAGAACCAATTTTAAATAATAAACCAGATAAAATTAATATATATCCTGTTAATATACCACGATTAACAATTGATGAAAGTTCAACAGAATTATCAATAAAACTATCATTAGAGATTCCTGTATTAATTAAAATTCCAATTTCTTTTAAATTAGTTAATCCTGTTTCACTATATATCATAACTAATCCTGCTAATATTAAAGTACTTGTAAAAGATCCTAATAATAAATATTTTAAACCAGCTTTTATACCTGATTGACTATCTTTATTTATTCCTAAATGATCTGCATTTTTATTATATAATGAAGAAATTATATATAATGGAAAACTTATTAATTCTATAGATAAAAATATAGAGACTATATCGTTGGATTCTATTAATGTTACCATTCCTAATATACTTAAAAATGTTAATAAATTATATTCTGCTGATTTTAATATATTTCCTTTTATATTTACTATTTCACCTATAAAATTTATTATTAAAGCACTAAAATATAATAATATTTTTATAAATAATCCTAATTTAGTAATTTGATATATGTTACCATATATTGATATACTTTCTAGTATATTATTTATATTTATAATTTTTATAAAAATTATTGTATTAATTAACGAAAACCCAATTAATAATATGATTATTCTGTTTATATATATAGGTGGTAAAATTTTTCCACTTATTAATAGTAATATTAATAAAATTCCAACAATTGTCATTTTTTATTTTTATTAAATTTCAAATTTATTAATTATAATTAAATAAAAAAATTTTATTTAATTAAGTATTTTCTTCTATCATTTTTCAAAAATTTTTATGATTTTACTATATTTTATTAATTTTAAATATTTTTAATAGTAAAACTATTAGAGTATATTATTTATATATATGATTTTGAAAAAAAAAAAAATAATTATCAATATATAAAGACTAAGACAAATGTATAATATAAAAAATTATTAATTATAAAATTTTTAAAAATTTTATTTAATTTAAATTTAATTAAATATTTATTTCTTTAATAATATTTTTTTCTGTATTTATATATCTTTTATAAAATTAATTTATAATATTTTTTTAAAGAATTTAGTTAATTATTCTTTAATAATATTTTACTATGAGAATTAGAATTAAAAGTAATTTTAGGTAATTCTGAAATAAAATGAAAAGGTGTTGGTGAAGGTAAAGACCATTCTAAATAAGAAGCTGTTATAGAAATAGAATTTAATTCTATAGAAGTATTAAAAAATTCTATATTTTCCCAATAATCTGCTTCTAATAATTCAGTTCTAGTTAATTGATCATATAACATATATAAGAAAATAATTGTACTTAAAACTGAAATTAATGATCCATATGATGAAATAATATTCCATCCTAAAAATGCATCTGGATAATCTGGTATTCTTCGAGGCATCAATTGTATTAATCCTTAATATACATTATTAAAGAGGTATATTAAGACTCCTTTCCTTACGGTATATAAATTAGATAAATTTACTTTATATAATAGTAAATATTCTAAAATAATAATATATTTATTTATGTGCTTAAATAAATAAAAGGTTTAGACTATGTTTTTCATCACCATTATAAGTAATGATTGGGCGCTAACCATTTTTATAATAAAAATGGAGTACAAGATTATTGTTAATACTACTCACTTGCTAGTCGTTGAACGTTTTTATTTCAAACTTTAATATAAGTCCGGGGTATTAAAATAAACTTCGCTGCAAATTGTCCTAGAAAAGTGTATTAAAAAGCACCCACAGATTTAGGAATTTTTTGCAATTCACCCAATTTTCCCATAATATGACTATATTATGGGAGGCATGAAAATTTAATTTAATTGTACACGTGAAAAATTTTTTCCTTTATAAGAAAAATCTGTATATAGATTTTTTAGATAAAGTATCTTTTTCCATTTTAAAATGTTTTATACATTCAACGGTAGGTAATACATTTATAAGAGTTTTAGTTTTAACATCATAAACATAAATTAATTTTTGTAATTTTGCTTTAGTAACTTAAAATTTTAGAACTCCATACATAGGATTATAAATTCCTTTTTAATCTTTAGTTTGCATTTCTATAAATTTAGAAGATAAAGTTTTACCAAACATAGGATTTAAAGTTCCACTTCTGTTAAATTTATTACTATGTTTAAATCCTAAAGTAGAACCAGCTGTAGGAGATAAATTTAATTTTTTATTTGAATATTGTGTAAAAAGAATATCTAAATAAAATTGTTCTCTCTTTAATATAAATTTTTTAGAAATATTATGTAATGATCCTAAATCTTCTAAAATAGCGCCTGGGCAGTGGGCCAGGTGCCCCACCGCTAAACAAAAATTATTATGTCCATATTTTTTTAAACTATTATAGACAGGTAAATTTCTAGTAAGAATATTTTGATTAAAATAATTTAATAATCTTGTAGAACCTGTTGAAAAACTTCCTATATATATTTTACCGTTTATTAAATTAATCCATTGATAAGTTACAGCTTTTTTTCTATTATCTGTACCTATAAAATTTTTATTTAATTTAGGATAATATACAGATATAGGTTTTTTTAAAAATATAGGTTTTATAAATGGACCTAAAGGAAAAAGATTTGTAGATAAAAAAATATTTTCATTTGTACAAGATATTATTTCAAACATACCAGCTAATCCTAAGAAATGTTGAGGAAAAAATGTTAAATTACAATAATTTTGAAACTTATATAAAAAAAATAAATTTTTATTTTTTTTAATTTATGAATACGCAATTACTTACGTAATTGTTAGGACTATATCTTAATATACAATAATAATAAATTTTAAGATGAATCACCTCCATAATTAATTGGTATTTTTATATTTTTATATCTAATAATATTTTTAATACCTTTTAACCAAAGTATAAATTTCAAATATTTTATACCTTGAAATTTTATTATTGAAGGATCAGTATAAAAATCAATAATATTTTGAATTGTGTTTCTAGAACTAGCTATAATATAATATTGATTAGTACTATTTGTTTGTAAACTTACTTTTCGACTAAGTTTTAATCTTTCTTTAATTTTAGATAATAAAAAAATATTATCATTTTGAGATAATCTAAATTCAGCCCTTAAAGGTTTTTCTATAATTTCATTTATAAAATTATTTTTAATAAAATAAAAACTACCTTCAGCTTCAGTAAAACCAACTAACCAATTATTAAAATAATTATAATCTAAATCATTAAATAATTGTTGAATACATTGACTATCATAAAAAATAGATTTATTATTTAATAATTTAATAGCATAATCTATATCTTCTTTAGTTGATTTTTTATTATTTATAACCTTAGTTAATAAAGTAGTCCTAAAATTTAAATATCTTATACGTTTATTTTCTGTTAATAAAGGATATTTATCAAATATTGGTATTATAATATAAATCAAATGTTGTATTTTTTTAATACGAAAGATACCAACATTATTAAATTTTTTTATTGTACCACAACCTAATAATTTTTTTATTTTATATAATAATTTTATATCTTTAATTTCTAATCCAATAGTATATTCATGTCTCCAATAATTTTTTTCTTTATATACTGTAAAACAACCATCTCCATCTGTGAAACCAATTAACCATTGTATATTTTTTGTGTTTAGTCTCTGAGAAGCTTTATAAACATCTGCAGCAATAACTACAGAATTTTTAACTTCTACTAATTGAGCATAAAAATAATTATTTGTTAGTGTAAACAATTTAAAAAATATTTTTTTAAATTCACCGAAAATATAATTTATATTTTCGTATAATAAATTTATACTATAATTATTTTTTTTACAATTTTTATTATAAATTATAAAATTGCTCTTTCTAGTAAAAAACAAAAATTTTTTTAAAATATCTATAGATATTTTAGGAGCTAATTTTTTAACCCCAACAAATAAAGTCCAGAAATGAATTCTACCTAATACTTCATCATATGATCTACCTATTATTTTAGGTGACCAGTAATAGAATCCTGCAAATAATGAGAAAACAGCACCCATTGATAATACATAATGAAAATGCCTAGGGGAGGATCTCTATAGAGATCCCCTGGTGGACTATTTCTTTATCTAATTTTTTTTACAAAAGGGACTTTATACCATAAAGGATTAGAATATTGAATCCATTTTAATAAAAAAGAAGAATAAATTTTAAATTCTAAACTTTCTTTAGGACTTTTTTGAAAATGTCTTATTTCAATAAAATATTTTATTTTACTTACTCTATAAAATTTCATATCTGAAAAAAGTCTATTTTGCATAAAATAATCATATAAATAAATCATACCTCCAACAGTTTGGAATTTAAATGCTATAGATTTAAATTCTTTACCAGGACTTTGATTCTTTTTTTTACGTAAATATACACTAGGTTTATAATAAGGAATTACATGATCAAAATTTAATTTTTCTGTATAAGAATTATGTTTAAATTCTAAATTACATTCTATTCTATTACCCGTATAATTAAATACTATTGAACCATCTGTATCAATTAAACCTGAAAAATAAGGATCAAAAGGTTTAATAATATAATCTGCCGCTTGGTACCTAAGATTCATAGCTGAACAAACTTTTTTAAACCCTGGTACTTTAATACGAATTAATCCATTGATTTTATTTATTATAAAATTCATTTCTTTTTTTGTTGATACTATATACATTGAATAAGGTTTATTTTTATCTGATTTTATTCTACCACAATGTAAAAAATTTTGAATTCTATTTAATATCCTTATATCCCTGTTATGTAATTTTATTCTTATAGATTTAAAAGTTAATTTTCCGTCAGGATCTTTTCTGACATCAAAATTACCATCACCGTCTATTATGCCAGCTAACCAATTATAAAATTTTGAATCTTCTTCTTTAAAATTAGATAATTGACGTATAGTCTCTGAGGATTCTTTACAGTTTCCGGCTGATTGTATATTCGAGTGATCTGAGATCACAGCATTTTTATTATTATTTTCACTATTTAATAGAAGATTAAAGCTTCCACTTCCATATATTTTAAATATATTCATAATTATTTTAAATAGTAAATAATAAAATAATATAATTTCCAGCATATAGTCAATTTCCAAATAGTAATCACTTACTATTGGGCCCATTTGAGCGACCACAAAATATGTATCGTGAAGCGAAGTATCAATACTAGCATTAGCTAATACTATTCCTGTAACTTAAAAAAATCTAATATTAAAATATTAGATTTATGATCAAATCTTTTCAGATCAGATAAGGACTCTATCTTATTTAAATAATTAATTATTTAAATTGTTACGTATTAGTCTCTGAGGATCCCGAAGGGTTCCTCGGAGTACAGAACTTTAGTTCCGTCTCTGAGGAACCCCAATAGATTTAATCTATTGGGTTTCCTGCTGATTATCCATTGTAATATCTTTAAGATTTTCACTATGTTCTTATATAAGAATGGAGTACTTAAAGCTCCACATCATAGATGATGGGGCCGAATTTCTATAGAAATCCCGCTTAGGATTTTCCAGCATATGGTAACATTTTACGTGAGCTACAGAATAGATAACCCACCAATAGTGAATAAAGCTAAGAATCCCATACAGAATAACATAGGTGTATATAATCTAATAGATCCACCATACATAGTCGATAACCAAGAAAATATTTTTATACCAGTAGGTAAACCAATCATCATTGATGCGGCTGAGAAATAAGCTCTAGTCAAAATTTGGACTATATCTTAAAAGAATAAATTATTCTTTTTCTTGCGTATTAGTCTCTGAGGATCCTTTAGATTTTATACTTATAATTTTTTTTATACCTTTATCTGTTAAATGTTGTCCATTTGTAATCATAATATAAACTTTTCTAAATTTTAAAAAGCTCACAAATTTACTAGATTGTAAATTATATTCATCAAAATAATTTATTAATATATGAGCAGTTGAATAACCTGAACTTTTATAACACCAAATACCAGTATGATATTGACTTAAATTTCCTTTTTTTATTAAATTATATAATAATTTTAATGGTAAATCATCATTTTGTTTTAAAGAATATTCTAATCTTATACTATAACCACATGAATGTGTTTTACTTTTTACTATAGAAATAAAAAAACATCCATCTGCATCAGTAAAACCTGCTAACCAATAATTATTTAAAGTTATAAGATTAGTTGGAGGTAATAATTGTATATTAAATATACTAGAATAATTATGTTTAATGAGTTGTACATATTTACAACTGGAAACTAGTTTTCCATTTATTAAAGTTATAATTTTTTTTAACCCTTCAGTATGATTACAAATATATCTTACTGCTTTTTTATTCTTTATTTTGTAAACATTACCATAACCTATTCTTTTTTTTATATTATAAGCTAAAAAAGTATCAGATTCATGAAATATTATATGTAATGATTTATTTCCAAACCAACCATCACCTTCAATTAGTCCTGCTAAATAATAACCAAAATCTAAATCATTTAATTTTTTATTATAAACAGGAGGATGTTCAGATATTTTTTTTAATTCAATATATTTAGTATAAGTACTATAATTTTTGTTGATAGCCTTGGCTATCGATAATAAATTTTTATTCTTAAATTTTAATCTAAAGTTTCCTACTGATTGCCAACTATTATAGATTTTTCCGAACGCAACAAGTACGAGTGGACTATAATATAAAAGGTTTCCAGCATATAGCAAGATTTTTTTTAATGTGAACACTTGAGCTTTTGTATCCACATCTAAACCGACAGTATACATATGTAAATTAATAAAAATACATAAAATAAAATATGTATTTTATCGATTAATTAATCGATTTTAATTTCGACTGTACATTAAGCATCATATCTGATACCCATAAGTGAACCAGTCTGTAGCGATATAACTGTTACGGACTTCTTATAGAATCTGTAACGATATTTATTATACCGACGGTCTTCTGTTCAATAATAAACCATTAACCGTTTTCACTTTTATTGTTATAAAATTTTAACTATATATTTCCTAAATAAAGTTTTTATATAGAGGATAATCATAAAAAATTCCTAAATTTATAACTATATTTATAAAATTTAAATTTTAAATATTATAATATTTAGCACCATATGAATATAATGACTCCATACAATAAATCCTAAAACACCAATTGACATTATCGCGTAAACCATACCTAAATACTCCCTTTTAATCAACTATAAGTTGTAATCATCAATAAGATGCAGGGAATGGACCATCTCTTTATTAATAAAAATTATTTTTTATATTTATCCCAATTTGTCAAAAAATAGTTCCAAGCTTTACCTAATACAGATTTTTCTGTACTACGATGAGCTTTTAAAGATCTTAATTCATGATATTTAGGAATTAATTTTATCCTTGCATGTTTAGCAGATTTTAAAGGATATAATGTAAAATAATTTAATAATTTATTAATTTCTTCTTTTCTATAAACCATCCATTTAAATGCTTCAGCTGATTTTAATACATATATTTTACCTCCATATAAATCTATTAAAGGATCTAATAATAGTTTATTTTTTTGAGAAGCAGTAATAAATAATTGATCAGATTTTAAATTTAAATAAATACTACCATCACTATCAATAAATCCTGATAACCAACCGTTATTATATTCTAATGGTTTTGGTAATATAAAATTTATATTATATTTATCACATATTTTATTTAATTGATGTAATCTAGTTGGATTTCGGATCAGTCCATTCACAGAACTAATCAATTTTAATAATCCTTCTTTATGATGTAATCTATATCTTAAATGATTAGCACCAGCTCTTAATTTCACTGCTCCTCCAAATTTATCTTTAATTTGGTATAAACAATTTTTATCTCGTAATTCCATTACTATTTCTAAACTAGCATAACCTTTTTTAGATAATTGAAAACATCCATCACCATCAATAAGACCAGCTAACCATTCATTAAATGAATTTGAATTTGAAAAAGAAGAATAATATTTATTTTTTTGTATAATATTTTTTTTCGAAACCTTAAATATAACGTTACCGAATATTATAAATTTTATTTTTATTAATAACAAGCGTATGGCCTCTGAAATTCCTACTCGTATGCTTAACCAACAGTTTATTACCGTTGATTTGATTAATAAACATATGTTCATTAGTCGTACTTTGGTTATTTGCGGGTTATAAAAAATAATCAATTTTTTTACATCCATCATATAGTATATGATGGATTTAATATTTATTAATATACAGGCATTATAAATAAAAATTTTATTTAAATTTTTAAAAAAAGATAAAAGACTTATTAGTATAGTAATTGTATTATTAACTCTTATTTTCCTGCATATAGCTTGTTGCAATGAACAAATTATGTTCACGGGGCCATTTTGACCAAAGATAGGTTTATTTGAGAATGTTGAAATTATTTGACTTACTATACCAAATCCTGGTATAATAATAATATACACTTCTGGGTGCATTCATTTTAAAATGAACGGACCATATCTTTATCTTAAAACTATTTTAATCTTCCGAAGAATTTTCATAATTCAACCATTTTTTATAAAATATTAGCCAACTTTTTTCTAAATTTGATCCTTTAGGAGCCCTATGGGCTTTAAGATCTTTCAATTCATAAAATTTAGGTACTAAATGAAGTCTTTGAATCTTAGCTGATCTACAAGGATGATTTTTAAAATATTCTATTAATTTTAAGATATCTTCTCTTTTAGAAATATACCATTTAAAAGATAATGAACTTCCTTTATCTATATAAACATTTCCACCATATAAATCTATTAATGGTTGTAACATTTCAGTTGTTTTTTGACTAACACTTATAGATAATTGATTAGTAGATTTATTAATAGTTATGGTTCCATCAGCGTCAAAAAATCCGGATAGCCAACCATTATCATAATTCAATTTTTCTGGATAAACTAAAGTTAATTCATATTTATCACATAATTTATTTAATTGAACTAATCTATTAGAATTTCTTATAAGTCCATTTACATCCGCTATTAGAGATAACAGACCAGATTTATGATGTAATCTATATCTTAACGCTTTTGCATTAGATCTTAATTTAATGGATCCACCATATCGATTTTTTATAATTTGTAAAGCATGTTCATCTCTAATATCTATAGTTATTTCTAAACTTGCATAACCCTTTTTGCTTAATAAGAAACATCCATCACCATCAATAAGACCAGCTAACCATTGAAACCAATTTAGATTGTTGAATTTTGTATTTTTAGATAACAAACGTATGGTCTCTGAAGTATCTACTAACGAGCTAAGCGTTTTGGTTACTTGCGGATTGTAACCTATTAATAAGATTTTTACATTGGAGGTATTTTTAAAATAACTAATTCCTAATGTACTCATTAAGTTAACAGTTATGTTCCCGCTTATAGTTTGTTTTATAAAATATCCTTCTTCCGGATAAATAAACGGCCATTTTTGACCAAAGAACCCAATCTGAAAAAATTTAAATAAAATATTATTTAAATTTCGGTTACTTACATAATCCGATCTAAAATTTTTTTTTAATCTAAAAGATTAAATCCCTCTATTTTAGTTAACGTACCTCTTTTTAATAAGGCCTTATTAGTAATAATACTTTCAGATTCCACTGTACATTAAACTCAAAAATTAAATAAAATTTTTAATTTTTGAATCCATTTGTGAACCAGCCTGTAGCAGAATTTTTTATAAATTTATCTGACGGTCTTAAACTAGGAATTTTTTAACCGTTAACACAAATGTAGCCATAAAATGACTAGATTATAAAATTTTAACCTGCACTAATAGTGCGATTGTAAAAATATAAATATTTAAGTCTTTTCTTTCATAAACGATTATTTCAAACATCTGCTTAATATTTATAGTATCTTTAGATACATTATAACCTTTTTTTCTTATAAAAACAGTAAAAAAAATTATTATTTATTTATTAATTTACTTTTTTCTTTTAAATAAGATCTAAATTCTATATTTAAATGTTCTTTATTTAATATATTTTTAAATAATTCTTTCCATAATAAATAACTTTTATTTTTAGTAGTTTTTAATTTAAATTTATCAAAATAATAACTATCTAATATATATTGACAATTTTTTAAACCTGAAACTCTATAACTATAATTATCTTTTTGATAATGAGGTTTTATTATACCTGTTTGAAATAATAATATTAATTTACTTAAGACTGTTAAATTTTCTTCATGTTTTTGAGTTAATTCAAAAATTATATTAAATCCATTACTATCTTTTTTAAATGATATACTAAAACAACCTTCTGCATCAGTAAAACCACTTAACCAAGGATCTTTTAAAGTAGGGAATATAGTTTTTTGAATAGGTTCTATATATACATTTGTTATTTTTCTTTTATATTTTTTTAATAATCTATTATTAAATATTTCAAGAAAATTATAAAATCTTTTTTTTCTAGTAGGTAATATCATATTTCCATTAAAAGCTAATATTATTAATTCTAAATCTTTTTTTCTTTCTATAATAAATCTATATGTTTTAGCTTTTTCATTTTGTTTTATTAATCTACCAAATCCTAATGTATTATAAATATACTCAAGTATATGATAATTTTTAATTCCTTGTGTTATAATAAATTGTAAATCATTTCTTTTTGTAACAGTAAAACATCCATCTCCTTCTGAAAATCCTATTAACCATATTAAAAATTCATTATCAATCTGTTTGTTATCGGGATAAAATTCTTTATATTTATTATGAAAATTTTCAAAATAATAATTATTTTCTTTATTTTCTACTGTTTTTAATTGCAAAAAAAGATGTTGGTATAATATTGGATCACCTCCACCAGCTGGATCAAAGAATGAACTATTAAAGTTTCTATCAGTTAAAAGCCAAACTCTATACGAAAACCTATTTTTAAATAAGTAAAATTTTTTATTCATAACCTTTTAAGTTTCGTTTATATTAGGGTAGAAATTTATCTTTCCCGAGTTCCGACTGTACATTATGCATCATTTCAGATACCCAAAAGTGAACCAGTCTGTAGCGATGTTTATAACCACCGACGGTCTAAAGTCAGGTAACTCTTAACCGTTTTCACTTTTATTGCTTTATTAATAATTCATTGACTACTTTTTTTATAAAATTTTCGTAAAATGATTCCTTGTATAATAGGATTATTAATAAACTATATTTTAGAATGTATTAATAATACTCACAATTTCATTAAAATATTTACCACATTTAAATATTATATTATTAAACCAAAAATTAATATTCTATTTTTATTTTTAAACTTTGTGAAACGAACAACTAGTTATTTAGAAAATATGAATAGTTTTATTTTTTTACAAAATGTTGAGATCTAATAAAAGTTTTGTAAATGATCCCATGTAAAAACCTTACGATTTTTATTCATATTAAATTTTAATTTTCTTATTTTTTCATATATTACAGGGTTTTTATGTTCTTTCCTATAAAATAAATTAGAAGCATAGACCCAATCTATATAATTCAAGTACTTACTAGTAAATAACGGATAAATACTTAAATATTCTATAAGTATTGAATTGCTGATATTATTAGATGTAGTAATATTAAATTGAGGATGATTATTAATTTTTCTTAATTTTAAAGATACTTTAAGAAAATCAGCAATATCTTGTAAAATAAATTTTAAACTTTTTCCGCTTTTATCTATTTCTCTTTGACATAGATAAAATTTTAATCCAGGATATGTTTTAGTATTATCAGTGAATCCTTTTATACAAAAACATCCATCAGTATCTATAAATCCTGAAAACCAACTATTACTATTGATAGGACTTGAATCTAAAGGCAATTTTATAATATGATTTGTTTTTTCTAATTTATATGTATTTAACCAATCAATCATATTATAAAGTGCATTAATCTTAGGAGTACGCATTTTACCATTAATTAAATTTATAATTGTTAAAACACCTGTAATATTTTGAATCATAAGTCTTACAGTTTGTGTATTTTTAGCTAAATATATGTTTCCATGTCCTATTCTTTTTTGTAATAATTTAACAAATTCTAAATCACAAATATGAAAAATTATTTGAATTGAACAAACTTTATTAGTTCCACTAGGATTTTTTAATGTTGTAGGGGTTATTAAACATCCATCACCCTCTATAAAACCAGCTAAATAATGACCAAATTCATTATTTTTAACTTCATTATTAAAAGTACTATAAGAATAAAATTTTGTTGATACGTAATTATAATATTTATTTTTCTTAATGGTGATTCCTCCTGCCAAAACAGGTAATGAGAATACTAATAAGAATGAAGCAATAAATATTGACCATACAAATAATGGTAATCTATGCCATCCTAATCCAGGACTTCTCATATTTATTATTGTTGTAATAAAGTTTATAGCACCCAAAGTTGATGATACACCTGATAGATGTAAACTAAATATAGCTAAATCTACTGATCCACCTGAGTGTGATTGTATACTTGATAATGGAGGATAAACTGTGTGAAATAGCAGATTAATCCCCAAACAATATAAACATTGTTCAGTTAATTAAAAAGCCTTTCCCGAACCGTACGTGCAAGTTTCCCTGCATACGGCTCTCCAGAATAATATAAATTTAATTTTATATTATTCCTGTTCCCCTTCCCAAACTATTTATTAAATAATTTATAGGTACTATGGGAACTCCGTTACCTCTAAACTTTATAGTTTTTCAGGTAATCCTAAGTTCTTATTAAAAATCCATATATATCCTTTTAGGTACTCTAAATTAATGATTCTTTCTAATTTAATTCGGTTGGATAAATTAAATTCATTATATATTTATAATTGAGTTCGTTTTTCTTACCATGAGGATCTTAGCTTGGGAATGACCACGTTTATTAAATAATTAATATACCAAATTCCCTTTTCAAACATGCTATTGTCACCGTTTAATTAGCTTAAACTGGCTAAGTTTGATGCTTTACACTAAATAATAAAAAAATATAAAAATTTAATCATTTATCTTATATAAAAAATGATCTATAAAATAAGGTTTAATAAATGGTTTAATTTTATTTAAATTTTTACCATTAATATAAATTCTAGCTATTTTCTTTTTTTTATTTATATCATTAGGAGATATACTATTTCTAAATTGAATAGTTGAATCTATATTAAATTTTATTTTTAATATATTCATTAATAAAATAACTTCTTTTAAAGTAAATGAATCAGTACATAATATTATACCTTTACCTGATTTAGAACCATCACCCATAATCCAATGAGCAATAGCAATATAATCTATATAATCATATAAATTTTCATTTAAAAATCTTTTATTATCCTTATAGAATAGATTATAAATTTCATTAAAACATCTTAATTGTCTAGTTTTAAAATTAAGAGTATAAAAAATTTTATTTCTTAATTTTCTTTTTTGTAATCTAGGATAATGACTATTAAACATATTTAATTTTAAAAATACATACCATAAATAACTATAATTTTTTATGGATACTTCTAATCTTATTCTAGGATTCCATCCTTTTCTTTTTTCAAAATATCCATCTGATAATAATAAACCTACTATTATACTTTTAGTAAATGAAGTTAAATTTATTAAATTTCTACTAATATTATTTAAAAATCCTTTATTTAATGAATAATTATTATTTGAATCCCATATTATTAAACTTTTATTATTTTTATTTTTATTAATATTTTTATATGAAAGAACATTAGTGGAGATTTTACGCTCAAGATTTTTAATAATTAAATAGCGCACCCAACCAGTTCCTGCTCCATTTTCAACAAATGCAGATGATAATAATAAGATTAATGAAGGTGGTAATAACCAGAATGATATATTATTTAATCTCGGGAAAGCCATCAATTTATTACTATAAAGAATAAAAATTCTTTATATCAAATACTCACGTATTTGTTTAGACTATGTCATAAAGTTTTTAAATTAACTTTTAGGGCGCTCTTGAAAGGATTATTGTTAGTACTACTCACCTTTTAGTCGTTGAACGTTTTTAAATTTATAAAAATAATTTCTTACTATAAATTAAATATATTATAATAATTTATTTTTTTTTATAGCCAATATAAAATAAATATATATTGATTTTTATACTATACTAATTTAAACTTCGATACAAATTAACTCATCTACAAGTTTTTTTTGTAATTCACCCTATTTACAATATTTTAGGTTATAAAATATTGGGACAATTACTATTTTTTATAAATGATTCCAATTAAAATAAGTTCTTTTATTATTCATATTGGATTTTATTATATCTATTTCATTTTTACCTTTCTCTATTAAATGTAAATTATTTTGCATAATATAATAAACTTTTAACCAATCTTCAAAATCATTTCTTTTAGATGATAACAAAGGATATTTTTTTAAATACTCGATAAACACAGTTAATCGGGATAAACTAGAAACATGTATTAACCAATAATTTTTATTATTATGTTTACTTATTCTTAATTTATTATCTAATGTTAAAAATGTTAATATATCTTGCATAATAAATTCATAACTTTCTTTAGTATAAGGATGAAATTGTCTTTGTTCTATTCTTATAGTAACTTCAAATCTAGCTTTTTTTATAATTTTATTAGTATTTAAATCTATTACTTTTTTTGTATTTCTAATATAAAATCCACCATCTGCATCAAAAAAACCACTTAACCATGCATTTAGATTTAAATTACTTTTATCTATAGAATACTTAGTTATAATTGTTTTATTTTCTATATTTAATTTTATATTTAATGAATCAATAAGTTTATTAAATTCATATATTTTAGGAGTTCTCAAATAACCATTCATTAAATTTACAAGATTTAATAAATTTTCTCTTTTATGTATCATCCATACTAAAGCATTTTCCATTTGTTTAACTCTAATATTACCTCCTAATTTATTTTGTAAATAATTAACTAAAAGTTTATCTTTTTTATTAAAAGTTATAGCAATATAAGGATAACTTTTTTTTATTTGATTTTCTTTTGGAAAACCTGTAATATGGCCATCTCCTTCCCATAAACCTGCTAAATAACTACCTAAATATATTTCATTTTTATTGTTTATAATTTCATCATTACTATTTAAATTTTGAAAATATTGTTTTTTATTATAATCATTTTTAATAAAAAATATTTTTTTATCCACGGCACCGATCATTACTGGTACTAAATAATTCATTTATTTCAACAATTTTCATCATTGATTGGACTATATCTTAAATCCCACTATATAAAAGGAGATCTATCACGTGTAGTCTCTGAGGAACCTGGTCCTCAGGACCCAGTGACCCAGAGGCCCCTGGGCTCTGAGGATTTTACATAAATTTTTTAAAAATTTACTTTGTTTCCTGCGGATTATCTATTTTAATATTAATATACTATTCTTTTTAATTTTTATGTACACTTAAAATAAATTTATTTATAGTAATAAATCATAAGTTTTCATAAATAATACTAAAAGACTTTAAGATTTTCCCGCATATAGTGATAAATAACCCAATTATTTACATAATTGGGTGGCAATTATAATATAAAATATAATTATATTTTATATTGTTATTTTACCAAATCCACCTATAAGTCCTGGCATAATCATAAAGAAGATCATTATAAATGCATGAGCAGTTACAATTACGTTAAATAATTGATGATCTCCTCCTAATACTTGTACACCAGTTCCCATTAATTCTAATCTTATTAAAAAAGATAAAATAGTACCTATTAATCCACCAAATATGGAAAATATTAAATATAAGGTACCTATATCTTTTGCATTTGTTGAATATAACCATCTATTCGTCATAAAACGAATAAAAGTTAAATAAAATATATAAAATAAAAATATATAAAAAAGTATTAAAATATATATATTTTTAATTTTATATAATTCAAAATATTTTTTATTATTTTTTGAAATTTAAATAATTTAAAATTATTTTTTTTTATTTTAATTTAATTATTTATTTTTTTATTACCTATATAATCTATAAATATTATTTTTTTTCCTTTTTAATTTTAAAATATCTTACTTTTTTTTTTTAACATATTTTTTATTATAAAGTTATATTGATAAAATTATAATTTTTTTTAATTATCTAATTTTTTATCTTTTTATATATAAATTTTAAAATTATATTTTAATAATATATAATTTTTTCATTATTAATTAATTAATTAGTATTATAAACCTTTTATTTTTTGTATAATTGTTTATTTATATTATCTAAATAATTTTTTTTATATATTTCAAGTAGATAATATCTATTTATTAGACTTTTTTTTTCAATAATCAATTATTATCTTTTTAATATCTATTTACTTATTTTTATAAAACCATTTTAATAATCTATTGATTGTTTATTTAAAAATTTAGAAAAATTATTTGGCATTTTTATATCAGAATTATTTTCTTAGATGATAATACTATTCTATTATAAAAGTAAAAAGACTGATTAGAATATTTATTAAATGTATAGTTTATTTAATTAAATAGAATTTATATAGTTATTATTGATTGAGGATTATAATAAATATAAAATTAATTTTAAATATGTAAAATAATTTTATATTTAAACCAAAAGGTAAGGATTAAAAATTAAAATGAAATTTTTAACTTATTGATTTTTACTTTATATAAATTTATTTAGTCTCATTAAAATAAAGTAATTTCTCTTTAACTTCGTCCTCAGGTAAAAATGATAGCCAAAATTGTCTGTGTAATTCCTTTTCTATTTCTAATTTTAATTTATAATTTTCAAGAATTATATCTTGATTCTTTAACTTATAATCATTTAAAATTTGTTTATTCTCTAAAGATAAATATTTAGTTTTTAATTTTAGAGAATCGTATTCTTTAAAAGTCAAAGTTTCTAAATCAATTTGTAAAGAAACAGGTTTCTTATCAAAAAAAAACTTTAACTTTTGAAAAAAATTTATTCTAGCTTCAGTTGGCCGATAAATAATAGAATTAGACGTTGAATTAGAGGACACATAAGAAGAATTTGTATTTTCAAATACACTAGATGGATTATTTATTTGAAGCCATTTTAAATATTCTTCTAATGATAGAACTTCTAACATTATAGGCATACCAAAATGAAATACACCACATAACTCAGAGCATTGACCATAGAATATTCCTTTTCTATCAAAATTAGTAGTAATAGTATTTAATCTACCAGGAACTGCGTCAATTTTAAACCCAGCTGAAGGAATAGTAAAACTATGTACAACATCACTAGAAGAACAAATAAATTTTATGGGTATACCACGAGGTATAGCCACAATATTGTCAACATTTAACAATCTGAATTGACCTTTTTCTAAATCATCAGTTGGTACCATAAAAGAATCAAAAGAAATATCATATTTATAATCAGGATATTCATAACTCCAATACCATTGATGACCTATTACTTTAATTGTAATATCACTTTCTGTAATTTCATCAGTTAAATAAATTAATCTAAAACTAGGAAATGCAATAGCTAATAAGATTAAAGCAGGTGAACAAGTCCATAAAATTTCTAATTCAGCACCATGATTATTATATTTATAAGATATTTTTTCACCTATATATTTTAAAAAAATTGAGATAAATAACCATCCTATTAATACTAATAATATAATTTCGTAGTAATAAATAAAACCATTTAATTTATCAATACCTTCCATAGATCTTGTAGCACTATCTTGAAATGAAATTTGCCATGGTTCTGGTGCATCATTCCATAAAATAATATTTTTAAAAAAAGAATTCATTTTTATATAATTTAAAATTTATTTGTTGAAAAAAATTTTTTTAAAATTTGTTAATTATAAACCAAAAACAAGCGTAATAACCCCCAATAATATTTTAATATTATTGGGGGTATTGGAGATAAAGAGAATTGAACTCTTACATCAGCTTTGCAAAAGCTATATACTACCATTATATTATATCCCCTTTAAAATATTTTATTATTTTTTTTATAATTACTATAAATCGGCTCGGCTTTGACCGTCTACGAAACGGCAACTGGTTGTCTGACAAACAACTGCTTTCATTAAGCTACAAAGCCTTATATATTAATGCCACTAATCCGAATTGAACGGATAACATCTCTTTGGAAGAGAGATAGTTTACCAATTAACCTATAATGGCTATAATTTATATTTAATGAAAAATAATTAATTTTATTTACGGATGGTGGGATTTGAACCCACATAGTATAAAACCATCATATCCTAAATATGACGTGTCTACCATTTCACCACATCCGTTTATAAATATAAAAAAATTAAATCTATAAAACATTAATAAAATGTAATAAATAAAAATAGGATTATATCGGTAAAGAACTTGATTATTCAACCACAGGTTCCCCTACGATTACTATGTTACGACTTAAAACCAATCATGAATGAAAAGTAACAAATATAAAATATAAAATAAAGATAAAAAAATTATAATTATTATTTTTATTTTATTTTTATATATTATATAAAGCTTCGTATCCCACTCACTCTCGGTCCTTGACGGGCGATTAGTACACCATCTAGAAAACGATTCACCGTAGCATTGTGATCCACGATTACTAGCAATTCCTACTTTAGATACTCGAGTTTCAGAGTCTCATCTGTACGTAGTTTAAGTTATAGATTAACTCTTTTTATAAATTTTGTTACTTATTGTTTAAACTCTTGTGGCACGTCTATAGCCCAATTTATAAAGGTCATGATGACTTGTCTTGATCCTCAAATAAAAAAATTAAAAAAAAAAAAAAAGATAAGTATTACCGAACCTGAAATGAAAAAAACATTTTGTAGTAATAATTTTTTCACTTTTAACTATGTCTGTAATCCTAATGGATAATTACAATACAGAGGGTTGCGTTCTTTAGCAAGACTTAACCAAACATTTAACAACAAGAACTGAAGACAGCCATGCAACGCCTGTTATAAAAACTTTTAAGAAATTTTAAAAACCTAATAATAATAAATATAAAAGGTAAAATTTCAAAATTTGGTAAGATTATTTGTGGATCATCTAATTAAACAACATACTTCACTGCTGGTTTAGAGGACCGTCTATTCTTTTGGGTTTCTAGGTTGCCCTAGTACTCTCCAGGTGGAGTGTTTAAATGTAAATTAAAGAAAATATTATTCCCAAAACACTCATCGTTTAAGGTGTGGACTAATAGGGTTTCTAATCCTTTTCGCTACCCACACTTTAGTTACTCAGCGTCAGTGTTTTATAGAAAAAAGCCTAAGCCGTTTATAATTCTTTTAAATATTAAAAGATTCCATCCTTCCATTTAAAATTCCAATTTCTTCTAAAACACTCTAGTAAAATAATTTAATAAATTAATTTTTTAAACTTTTATTTTTTTTATTAAAAAAAGTTATTTTACCGCCTAATCACTCTTTACACCAATTTATGAAGAATAACAGCTATCCCTTTCGTATTACCGCGACTGCTGGCACGAAATTAGTCAGGATAAGTAATTAGAAATACAAACTCATAATGATCTAATTATTTCTTAAAAAAAAATGAATAGTATTTCAACCCATTTTTTTTAACTATTTAGCTGGAGCGATCTTTCGAACCTTGTCCAATATTCCTCACTGCTGGGGTCTTAAACCCATGGTCCTTTTTTCATTACCATTGTGGTTGATCATCCTCTCAGATCAACTATGGATCTTAGACTCTGTAAGCTATTTACTTACCGACTATCTAATCCAAATTCTAAATTCATCCTAAAGCCAACAACGTTGATAAATAAAGTATTTAACTTTACCTTAGGGAAGATTTTTTACTTTATTACTCACCCTTTCGCTGCTTTTTTTTGCTAAACTAGCATGTGTAAAGCTAATAGTTACTGTTCATTCTGAGCTAAGATTAAACTCTAATTATTATATTATGTAAATTATTATAATTTTTCATATATTATTAAAATAAAATTAATTTATAATAAGTTTATAAATAATAAAAGAATTAATTCTTTTATTATTTATAAATTTTTCTTTTTTTATTAATGATTTATAAAAACAAAGTTTCTTGAATTTTAGTACTATATAGCATATATCTTACGATTTTTTTACTTATAACCTATAACGCACTATTCTTGTGCGTATCTTTTAGGAATTTCAATTGGTGGGTTTCCTACTTTATATGCTTTCAGTTGTTATCCTTTATTAATATAGCATTCCAGCCATCGGACAAACCTCTTGTTGTCGGAACTGGTAAACCATAAATTAACTCAACTAATTCCTCTCGTACAATAGTTAAATCCAATTTTTTAATTCCTTTTCCATTAGAAGATAGGATC
>JANBOJ010000264.1:0-22210 GCA_027574685.1 Coemansia erecta
GCCGACTACAAGGACCCCAAGACTCGCGCCGAGATCGAGGACTGCTTCGCCTGGGAGGGACCCGCGCTGCCCCGCGAGTGCTACGACGGCAAGACCTTCAAGTAATCTGATCTGTGGTCGTAGGAAAAGTTACGGAAAGTTGATTTATCCTGAATAAAATTTTCCCCTGTCCCTGTGACGTCCATCTTGTGCTTCGACTCTGCACTCCAGGCCAGGTTTTTGCCAGGATCGGCTGCACCGCGTGCTTTGCGTCAATTCGCGCAACAAGGCAGCACTACACTGTTTTTCGAATAGGCGCGTTTATGCGAGATACCCCCCTTCTTGGGTCTTGTGACAATTTCAGCAATAAAAGTGCCTGAGCGGAGGCAAAGCACACACCCATTTGCGTGCATCTGGCTGGCTGCCTGCAACAGTCGAATGGTGCGACTGGTCATACAACCGGCATGCACGCTGACTGCAGCGACCTTGTTTAGGAATGTATTTCATTTGTCGAGTGCAATTTAATACATTATTGATGTCGAAAAAAGGTAAATGACCTGTGCGCGCGTATCGGTGCCTGTTTTCCCCCTATTCCTACCCACTCGCTCCATTTTTGTTTTGCAAGAAATATTTTGCCGATGCCATATGAGATGTAGCAGGGTCCGCTTCCGCCGCCGCCTCCTCCGTCGATTCCCGCTTGTCCTCTTGCTTGTTATTTTTTAAATCCAATCTTCTATCGATGCCACAATGTCGAATGCAGAAACACCAAAAATGGGAGAGTGGCTTTCTCTTCTACGCCTTCGGTTTCCATTTTCTATTTATTTACTATTGTATTATTTCTGTAATTAGTGCTTCTCTAGCTTACGTACATTCCATTGTTTTATCCTTAGTCTTGGCGTGTGCTATTAAGCAAGCCATACACATAATTTTCCCTTGTGTCAAGCGAGCTCGCTTGTACTTTTGTATACCCGCTTCTTCTTCGCTTTCTATTTTTTCTCTTCCCTGTATCGACACATACGCCTGATTTTGGAAGTCTACCGATATATGTCAGTGTAATGGATGGGATATGAGGCATGCTACCCCCGAATACATTGTTAGTAGTATCACGGCGCTCGGTGGGCTGCTGTTTGGCTACGATATCGGCATCATGTCATCAATTCTTCAAATGGAGCAGTTTAACGAATACTTCCACTCGCCCAGCTCCATTATCACAGGCGTGATTGTGGCATCGCTAACCATCGGCTGTTTTGTCGGCGCGCTGGTCTCGGGTCCGCTGGCGGACCGCTACTCCCGCAAGATTACAATCGTCCTTGGTGCACTGGTATGCACCATCGGCTCAGCCATACAGTTCGGCAGTGTTAATCGAGCAATGCTGATTGTCGGACGGTTTGTTAACGGGTTAGCCATCGGCTTCTTGTCAAGCGTTGTTCCGATGTACCAGTCTGAAACAGCCCCTCCGGGCGACCGAGGCAGAATGGTCAGTCTTCAGCAATGGGCCATCACCTGGGGGATCTTTATAGCTTTTGGCATAGACTACGGATGCTCGTATATACACGGAGCCAAGCAGTTTCGGCTTCCACTGGGGCTGCAGATTGTGCCCAGCATCATCCTGCTGTTTACAATGGCATTTATGCCATTTTCGCCCCGCTGGCTTGTGGCCCACGATCACATTGGCGATGCGCGTCAGGTGTTGGGTCGACTGCGCGCAAATGGTCATGCAAGTGTACCCGAGGTTGCTGAGGAGCTGCGCCTGATCCATCAGACTATAGTATACGAGCGCGAGACTAAAAATTCGGGGTATATGGAGCTTCTTCGCTTCCCCAACCGGCGACGCACGTTTATTGGATGCGGGATGCAGTTTATGCAGCAGTTTACAGGCATTAACACGCTTATGCTCTATGCACCGACAATTTTTCGCGACATGGGCTTGGGCAGCACGCAGAGTATCGCATTGTGCCAGGCCATCAACGGCCTTGTAAATGTATCGTCGACTGTCCCAGCCATCATCTGGATTGACAAGTGGGGACGGCGACCAACGCTTCTGGTTGGCACACTGCTAATCATCGTGTTCTATCTGATCCTGGCTCTGCTGATGCGCTCATATCTGGCCCTGACCGGCGTAGACAACAAGGATGCAGTCATCATCAATCTTAGCGCACACAATCTAGGCATTGCTTCCATATGCATGGTATATTTGGTGGTTGCCTCCTTTGCGTTTTCGTGGGGGCCCTGCGGCTGGCTGATTCCGTCCGAGATCTTTCCGACTCATCTGCGTGCAAAGGCAAACTCGGTGACAACCGGAACAAACTGGATCTCGAACTTTGTTGTCACACTGACCAGCCCTCTGCTACTGGAGGTAGCGCACTGGCGGCTGTTTATCGCATTCAGTGCAATCATGGGCGTCAACCTCGTCGTCATTTACCTTTTCCTGCCGGAAACCAAGAACCTGACGCTCGAGGAAATGGACATCTTGTTTATGGACTCTGCCTGGGCATTCAAGACATCACCACTGACGTTTCTGTCATCCAAAAAGAAGATTCGACGGCTATCCACAGAGACGACCCTGACAACAAGAACAAGCACGACCAGGACTGAGCCCGTCTGAGAACAACCATACAACCTAGGCTCTGTTTTCGAACCTTATGCTATTAAGGAAAACAACGTGTATATATACTTTTCCAAATGACTCTATTCTGACATGTCAATGTCATCGCCTTCTTCAGGCGCCAGAATTGCAAATGTCAAGTAGCTAGTATGGCCACGCACAACATCGGTAGGCTTGGTGACAGTGAGCTCCTTTACCGTAGAACCGTTTGCATCGGTGTCGGTTCCGGAGCAGGCGCTGTCGTTTTCAAGCTTGCGCTTCTTCTTGTCACTCTTGACGGGCTTAAAACTAACTCTCTGCCCATCGATCACCTCGTCAATGTCGGGCTGGGGAATGTTCCGGATCTCGTAGTCCTTGGCGAGAGACTCATACATGCGGATTTCAGAGAAGCCATGCTCGTCCAAGGCGAGCGCAGTGCGTTGAACCTGCTCAATACAGGGGCTGAAGCAACATATGCGGCCGATTGTATCCTTGCGTAGAGCATCCTTTGCTGCAGCAACCGCGTCCCACGGAGCAGGAAGATCAAGGAAGACTGCATCTGCAATGTTTCTCTTGCCAAAGCCATTAGCAATGACATCGCGGTGTTCGATTGTTACAACGTCTGTCAAGTTGTGCTCGATAAACTCCTTCCGAGCTGTCTGAGCCCGTATCTCGTGGTACTCAAACGTATACAGATGACCTGTCGGTGCAATTGTACGTGCGATCGAGTGCGAGAATGAGCCGCTTCCGGTTCCAGACTCGATCATAATTTTTCCTGGCCTTAGATCGAGATACAACGAGATGAACGAAATATCTGGCAGGTACAGAATTTGTGTGCGATGCGGGACAACCTGGGTCCAGAGCGCTGGCGTTGGATGCAGAAGGAACACAAAACCCTTGCCATCTTTATTGACGACCTTGCTCCCGTATTTGAGCCCAATCATGTCGTCGTGTTTGAATGTCCCGAACCTGTTGTTGTAGACCTGGCCCGCCTCTACCTTGAGTGGCGACATCGAGTTGTGGTTTAGGTAGACGATGACCGTGTCTCCGTCCTCGATAACATTTTTGTATTCGTGAAACATCATTGTCGTACGAGTTCTGTATGTCTTGTGTGAAATAAAATGTATGTCTAGTTATCGCCAGTTCTGTCTGTGCAGGGCCTGCCCCAGATCGGCTCATCTTGTCGACTAAAAAAATTTATTGCGATCGTCGTTGTGGGATCATTTTTCGCAAAAATTAATCACAATTTACTAATCTGGCGATTTATAATGGATATCATTCAACGCACGAAGCGCATTTCGATAGAATACAAGCCGCAACTACGCCATCCTGTGAAAGATTGCTTGGAATGTTTACGGATCCCACGCTCGTACTACTTTCTAAACAATGATACTTGTCGAGCCAAACAAAGCCTTCAGACCTGGCTACTTGAAAAGGGGTACTCCAACAAACACTGCACAGCAACATTTGGCAAAAGGTGTGTATAATTCTAGCTGAGCATTGGCTTCAATAAATCATCTCTTCAGTCAGCAAATATAACTCTCATGCATAATAGTGGCACAAGATGTGCAATAGCATATGATATTTGCAAGGGGCGAATTTAAACAAGACATCGGCTTTATATTTTTCTCTGTGTCGCTTACTTTTATCGCAAACATCTCTTTTCTGTCACGCTAAACCCTTTGTTATTTTATTGGTGCGCACTTCGTTTATTGTTTTTGAGTAAGAGCACCCTCTTGTTCTTCCCAAAATGTGCTTGGCGAAAATGTTTTGACATGGAACATACAATGACAGCATTACCCTGTTTGAAGGCCTTGCATTGCATCTGGGTTTTGTTATTAAATCTCACTATACTCCTAATTTGATGCTAGTCCCTACGGATATACAGTTTGGAAAGACGTCGCTAGTTTTGGATGAGCTATTTAAGATAGTGTATTGCCACCACTGTTATTGATTTTGCCATTCCATCTCTATTTCTTAGTGTTACTTCTTTCTCATTATCCTTCTGCTATCCCTAATATGGATGTACTTAAAAGCATCGAGTCACAAACGGTTACCCTTACTCCAATTGACACCCAAGGGTCTTTTGCCAATATTCCTTTTGTTTTCTTTTACAAGAACCAGTCCGGGGATGCCAAGTTTATGGAATCAAATCTGTTGCGCGAGGCATTCTACCACACTATAGTTCAAGTACCAACGCTTGCAGGTCGAGTAAAAACAAGAGGTCGCGGGCAAGTAAGAGTTGTTGTAGACAACCAGAACCTCAATCTGCCTGCTTACAAGGAAAGCTTGAGCAACATTCACTTTGACGACCTAGAGGCGGAGGGTTTCTGCTGGCGTTCGTGGCCAGATGGCGTCAATACGGCGGGCCCGGTAACCAGAGCCGGCGACAGCGGTGACATCAAGCTTGCTAACGTCCATGTTATTAGACTCTGCAAAGGCAGCGGCGTAATGATCTACATAAGCATGGCACACTACATCGTCGATTGCCCAGGCTATGTAGCTATAGTTCAGCGATGGTGCGAGATTCATCGTCTGTTGACCAGCGGCAACTTGGAAAAGGTACATGGACTGCCTCCTATCTCGATTAATCGCAAGGAAGCTTGGAGCCGTCTTCCAAAGGAGCGTGAACCTGTGGACAAGGAAACTACTGGTATTTACACTGGGTTTAGTCTATTCGCCGAATGTTTTGCCTGGTTTTCTCCAAAGCTGCGCGGCTACATTGCCAGCAAGGTGGCTGAACGTCAAAACGCCAAAACGCATGTTTTTCACATCACCCGAGCTGACCTTGAATCGCTACGCAGTTCTATTGGTGGACTCGTTGATAATGTGTCAGATGTGGCTGACACCGACCTGATCATGGCCCTGTCTACCCGAGCCATCGCCCGGGCTCAGGAAACAATCAGACAGCGCTCGAGAAAGCACAGATTCTTCCAGACGATCAGGTGTCGCAAGCAGATCATGCCTCTCATTACCGTTTTTGAGGTGCGCGACCGACTGGGGCTTGAGCATACTGATTACGCTGGCAATATGCTAATACCAAAGATAGCCACCAAGGATGCGAGCAGGCTTCATACGCCTACAACCACGGAGACGCTGGCCAATACAGTGGTTGACTTGGGTCTTGTTACAAAGGACATTAGTCCTGCTTACATTGCTAGCCATGTTGATATGGTGATGCCGCGTCCATCGAGCTTTGCACGTCCTATTGCCCGCTTTATCGGGAATCGAAACGCACTGACATACGTTTATGACCAGAGCCCATATATGTATGGAGCAGACTTTGGAACAGGCAATCCTGAATGGGTCAGTCCGATAGAGCCGTTTCGCGTGAATCTAGTACAGCTGTTGGCCTGCAAAGATCCATTGGAGGGTGTAGATGTATTTATGTCGGTGTACCCCAAAGTGATGGAGCAGGTCCTCAAAAACGAGTCATGGACAAGCGTGGCAAAGCTTCTGTATTAAATGTTGACAATATTCAAATAATAAAAGTTGATAACATGTATTAATCTCGTTTTGAATATAATACTAAATAAGTCTGTGTGGTTTACTAGCCTATTTCAGGCACACGTTATTAAGTGCCAATTGTTGTAAACATTAATATGGTTCAATTTTATATAAATCGAATAGAGTTAAACACTGAACCGAGCTATACTGGCTATCAAAATATGCATGGCACTAACGTGCATACTTTACTACATGCCGAGCAGCAAATTTATTTGCGAATTTATGACTGACAGTAGCATCGTGATATAAATGCAATATCTTCTCATTCGTGTTTTAAAAACTTTCCTTCTCTATACCATTTTCAGTATTTTCACACATATAATGGACGACTTTATCAACAACATAGAGTCACAGGTCATCCCACTCACGGTTATTGACACCCAGGGATCGTTTTCAAACATTCCATTTGTGTTTATCTATGAAAACAAGACTGGGTCAAGCGCGTTTATGCAGTCAGAACCCCTGCGCAACTCGTTTTTCGCGACTATGCAGCAGGTGCCGATGTTTGCCGGACGCATCAAAACCAAAGGGCGTGGTCGGGTTAGCATTGCTGTCAACAAGAATAATATTAACATGCCCGATTACAGAGAAAGTAGCAGTGATGTGCACTTTGACAACCTTAAAGCAGCTGGCTATAGGTGGTCATCCTGGCCTCAGGGTGTCAACACCGCCGGACCAATGACCAAGGCTGACGACGACGGCGAGGTAAAGCTGATTAATGTCCATGTAGTACGTCTAAAAAGCAACAGCGGCGTGATGATATATGCTAGCATGGCCCATTATGCAGTTGATGGTCCTGCGCACATGGAAGTTGTACGTCGCTGGTGTCAAAACTTTAGGCTGATTGAAGAGGATCGCTTGGCCAATATTGCCAGTCTGCCGTCATTTATGACTGATCGCTCGTTGATTCAGAATCGTCTCTCTAACAAACGCGTGCCTGTCCATGAAGAGACCGAGAAGACGTTTACTGGGTTTAGTTTGTTTGCAGAATGGCTGGCATGGATTTCCCCCAAGCTGCGCGGTCGCATTATAAGCAAGGTCGTGGATCGCCAAAACACAGAGACGCATATATTCCACATCTCATCTGATTCGTTCAAGCACCTACGAGACTCGGTAAGCAAACACATTCCGAACGCCTGTAACCTTGCTGACAACGATCTTGTTTTGGCGCTTGCTACAAAGACAATGGCACAGGCGCAGCAGGCGGTTAACAATCGCTCCCAGGGAATGTTGCAGAGGATCCGAAAAAGTTTATTCGCGCAGAATGTCAGCAAAATACAGCCTGTCGCTGTCATCTTTGAAGTGCGCGAGCATCTGGGGCTTTCTGAAAAGTACGCTGGCAATGTCCTCATCCCAAAAATTGCTATTACCGACTTTGCTGAGCTCACAACACGTACCTCGGCTGAGTCTTTAGCAAAAGCGGTTGTAAGCTATGAGCCAATTACTCGGACCATGTCACCGGCGTACATTGCTAGCCATTTTGATATGGTTACATCTTGTCCATCAAGCTTTGCCCGTCCAATATCTCGCTTCATGCGACACAAGTCTGCGATCTCGTTTGTGTATGATGTCATGCCGAACATGTACGAAGCTGACTTTGGTCATGGACGACCAGAGTGGGTGAGCCCGATCCAGCCATTCCGAGCAAATGCCGTGCTCCTTCTAACTCACAAGGATCCCAGCGATGGCATTGATGTGTTTATGACTGCCTACCCCAATGTGATGAGGGAGATTCTCACTAGCAAGTCTTGGGCAGATGTAGCCAAGATTATCTACTAGATTTAGTTTAAATATTTAATAATACCGGTTCTATACGCTAGTACTGGCAACGACCGGCGTGCCTAGGGAATGGAATAATGTCTCGTACGCTTTCTAGACCAGTGATCATCTGAATGTATCTCTCAAATCCCATGCCGAATCCACCATGCGGCGTGCTGCCAAACTTGCGCAGATCGAGGTACCAGTCCAAAGACCCCTGTTCAAAGCCCAGCTCGTCAACCTTTTTGGAGAGACGATTGTAGTCGTACTCCCTGAGACTGCCTCCAGCAAGTTCGCAGGGCCCAGGAACTAGCAAATCTGTACATGCAACCGTGCGGGAGTCGGGGTTTGGCATCATATAGAACGACTTGATGTCTGCAGGGTAATCTGTAACAAACACAGGGCCTGCGAAATGCGTTGCTGCCAGATAGCGCTCGTGCTCGCTCTGTAGATCGTTTCCCCACTGCGGCTTATAAACGAACTTTGCCTTTTCATCTGCCTTCTGAAGAATATCGATCGCCTCCGTATAGCTGATGCGAGCAAACTGCTGGTGACGGTCCGTTAGCTTCTGAATCAACCTAGTCAGAGGCTCGTTCTTGTGAGAGAAAAATCCAAGGTCGGCACCAGCCTTGTCAACGAGATACTGCGTAGTCGACCGGATCATTTCCTCCTCAACGTTAATAAGTGTCGATAGGTTGTTAACAAACGCGCATTCAGCCTCGATCATCCAAAACTCGGACAAGTGCCTCCCAGTTTGACTTGGCTCGGCACGGAACGCCTGGTTAAAGTTGTACACGCGTTTGAATGCACCGGCAAAGACCTCGAGGTGCAACTGTCCTGACACGGTCAGGTTGACCTTTTTGCCGAAAAAGTCCGTCTCTGGATGATCTGACCCAGATATAGTTGCAGTAAACGTCTCGCCCCCGCCTTCGCAGTCGTTTGATGTCAGAGCAGGTGTGTGTATGCGAACAAACTCGTTTTCGTGAAAAAATGTGTGCAGACCAACTTCGGCCTGGTCGCGCAATCGTGTCACAGCAGCAATGGTCTGTGAGCGAGGGCGTAGGTACCCTATTTCGCGCAAGAACTCGAGTGTATGTCGCTTCTTTTGTAGTGGATATGACTCTGGGTCTGATCTGCCAAGCACATTTACAGCAGTGGCCTGAATCTCTTTGCTCTGCTCCCGTCCCGGGCTGTCAGCCAGCACGCCGTCGATCTCGACCGAGCACCCGGTTGTCAGATCGCTGGCCATCTGTGGATCGTCCATAATGATCTGTATCCCCTTCAGAGTCGAGCCATCTGCAACCTCCGCAAAGGCTATCCGCTTCTGCACACGCACAGATCGGATCCATCCTGTGACTCTAACGGTCTGCCCCGATACGCCGTTATCCAGAACCCGTTTGAGAGTTGCAGGGAGACCAAGCTCTGTGCCCTGAGTGCTGAATTTACGCCATGCACTGCAGGCCTGGCGGGGCTTTACTAGCCGCAGGCGCGGTGCAATGCAAAACATTAAGAGCAGTGTATTTGTTAGATAGAGATATGCTTGTGAAAGATGTGTGATTTGCCTTGTCCCGTCGGCCAACAAGCGTAATCAGCCTAGACTACATATTAAGGGATCAGTTGATTTAATCGGTTCTCACCCTTTTCAAAAAAAAAAAACTTTGCCAGCCAACCTGTCCCCCTCTCTTTTTAGCTGTTTGTCTCTCCACGTACTTGTATACACATACTTATTCACTTTGTTCAATATGCCCGATATCACTTCCGTCTCGTCAAAGCACGCCAACAAGGAGAAGAAGTCCAAAGACAAGAAGGACAAGAAGGATAAGAAGGAGAAGCGGAAACACGACAAGGATTCGTCCGAAGACAAGTCTAGCAAAAAGAAGAGCAAAACCAAGGACACTCCTGTGGAAGAGTCGAGTGCCACCACTCCACCGACTACGCCGGAGCAGGCCAAGGCATTCTACGAAAAGAACAACATTACAGTTACAGACGGCGAGTCGTTCCTGCCATTCCTCGAGTTTACCCAGACACCATTTGGCAGCGATATCCTCAAGGCATGCTCTAAGTTCTCGAAGCCGACGCCGATCCAGTCAGCCTGCTGGCCCGCTGTCGCTGCTGCGCGCGATGTCGTCGGTATTGCCGAGACCGGATCGGGCAAGACGTTTGCATTTGCGCTGCCTGCAATCCACTACCTGAAGAAGAACTTTGGTCAGCGTGCCCAGAGATGCAGCAAGCCGCTGGTATTGATTGTCTCGCCGACTCGCGAGCTTGCCATGCAGACCCACGAGCAGTGCGTCGAGGCTGGCAAGTCTCTTCACATCAAATCGGTCTGTCTGTACGGAGGAGCCCCCAAGCAGCAGATGATCCAGGAGATCAGAAACACCAAGCCCGCAATCGTTGTGGCCACGCCTGGGCGCCTGCTCGATCTTGTTGAAAACGACAAGGCTGTGGACCTGTCCGATGTTTCGTTCCTGGTTCTCGATGAAGCCGATCGCATGCTCGACCAGGGCTTCGAGAAGGATATCCGCAACATCATCGGCATGCTTCGCCAGAAGGAAGATCGCCAGACAGTCATGTTCAGCGCTACCTGGCCCAAGAGCGTGCGCAACCTTGCCGATACATTCCTCCGCAACCCCGTTCGCATATCCATTGGATCTGACGAGCTTGCAATCAACGAGCGTGTCGAGCAGATTGTCGAGGTTGTTGACAAGCACCAGAAGGATAGCAGACTGCTTGATCTGCTGAAGAAGTATCACAAGTCGCGCAAGAACCGCGTTCTTGTTTTCGCTCTCTACAAGAAGGAGGCAGCTCGTCTCGAGAGCATGCTCCAGGGCAAGGGGTACAACTGCGTGGCCATCCACGGTGACAAGAACCAGGTGCAGCGCACGGGCGCTATCGACGCTTTCCGCGACGGCAGCATTCCCCTGCTTGTGGCTACCGATGTTGCAGCTCGCGGTCTTGATGTGCCCGATGTCGAGTATGTCATCAACTATACGTTCCCGCTGACCATCGACGAGTACACTCACCGCTGCGGTCGTACGGCACGTGCTGGCAAGAAGGGCATCGCGCATACGCTCTTCAGCGATCTTGACAAGCACCACTCTGGCAGCCTTATCAATGTGCTCAAGGCTGCAAACATGCCTGTTCCAGACAGCCTGTTCAAGTTTGGCACAACCGTCAAGAAGAAGCAGCACGACGTGTATGGCGCGTTCTTCAAGGATGTCGATGCCAACGCCAAGCCAACCAAGATTATTTTTGACTGAAGAAAAAATACATTTGAGTTTTTTTTTTTTAATCTGCAAACCATATGCAGCGTTCGATCGTCACTGGCAGCATTGATGTGCAGCAAGCTCCCTTCTTCTCACCCCCATTTCATTCTCGCTCGGTTCTGCTTCTCCTCTGTCTTTCTCACATATCGGTTTAATCATTTATATTGTACTGAGCCCACCCATGTCTATACAATCCGAGCAACAGCCAGGACAGCAGCAGAGCCAGCCTCTGCTAGGCAGTCCGTCAGTCACCGCAAGCAGTAGCGCCAGCAACAGTGATCACCCAGCCGCAGGCGAGCAGGGATATGGAACCGTAGCGAGATCCGGTCCTGAGGGGTCTCCTGAAGTTAGAAACCTGACCAGCTCGACAGAGGTCTTCTTCCACATCTTTTGCATCCTGGCAGGAACAGGCATCCTCCAGCTCCCCTATGCACTCAAGGAGGGCGGATGGGCAGGCATATTCTACATCGTGCTGGTTGCGTTCATCTCTACGTACTGTGGAAACATAGTGGTCAAGTGCCTGTACTGCACGCCCGGTAAGCGGCTCAAGTCGTACTCGCAGATTGTCGAGGTGGCATTTGGCAGCACCGGGCGGCAGGTTGTCCGGCTCCTCAAGGACTTTAACCTTCTTGGCGTGTTTGGCGTGTACATTGTGCTCGCGGGAATCAACATCAACTCGCTGCTAGCAGGAACCGCGCTTGATCAGCTGGGCGTCCAGTTCTGGATCATAGTATCGTCGCTAATGGTCTGGGCAGTCATTGTCCTGGCCCGCGAGGTCCATGACGTGTTTTTGCTCAGCATCTTTGGCACGCTGACCATGGTTGCTACCGTCGTCATTATCGTGTGGCTGGGACTTGTCGACCTCGACTACCAGGAGGTCAGACCACCGACCAAGCTTGTCGACCTCAAGCTCGCGCCCATCTCGATGGCATCGATCTGCTTTAGCTTTGGCGGCAACCTGAACTGGCCAGACTTGGAGGCATCCATGAAATCGCCCAAGCAGTGGAGCAAGACGCTGTCGCTAGCGACGGCGTTTACTGCATTCATCTACATATGCATTGCAGCTGTGGGATACGGTGTCTACGGTGACCTGGTCAAGTCTCCAATCATGCTGAGCCTGCCGCCAGGCATTCCCGTTGTTGTAGCCAACGCCATGATGACCGCACATGTTCTGCTTGCCAGCCCCATCCTATTAACATCCGTGTTCAGCGAGGCCGAGCGAGACCTGGACTTCCACTCGGCATCCCTTTCGCCCCGGCGGCAGTGGGTCTACCGCGCCGTGTTCCGTAGCATTGTGATGCTGACCCTGACGCTGGTTGCCGTGTTTGTGTCCGACTTTTCGAAGGGCGTGTCGATTCTGGGCGCAGTCGCAGAGTCGATGGTCATCTTTGTGATCCCGATAGTCTGCTACATCAAGCTCTTCAGGGACAAGAGAGCGTTCACAAGAACGGAGTACATGTGGTGCGGTCTCATCGTCACCATCGGGCTGATGTGTCTGATTGTAGGAACTTCGCAAGCCATCGCTAATTATTAAGATTAAGCTGATTTTTGTAGCAAGTAATATAGTGATTACGTATGCCACAATGATTCAGTGCCAATTTTCGTATGCCTCAGGCGTGCGCTTGACTGACCTTGGCTCTGCTCTGCACCTTTTATTCATTCGGATTGTGTGTTCATTTTGCAACCTTGTTACTAGCTACAGATTACATTTTCAGCTTACAATGACCTCGATTGGCACTGGCGTACGTATTTATTTATTTATTTATTTGAGAATATGCGCACACAACGAAGGCGACACGCACTCATTCCGGTGGCCAGCACATTCTCTAATATAAATTACCTACTTTTTTGTCTTCATGTAGTATGACCTGTCGGTCAGCACGTATTCGCCCGATGGCCGCGTCTTCCAGGTTGAGTACGCACAGAAGGCGGTTGACAACAGCGGGACCGCTATTGGACTGCGCGTCAAGGATGGCGTGGTTCTTGCAGTCGAAAAGATCAAGCACTCGCGGCTACTCGTTCCGAACTCAAACAAGCGCATCATGACAGCGGGCACGCACATTGGCGTAGCCTCGGCCGGATGGATGTCTGACACAAGACATCTGGTCAAGCGCGCGCGCGAGGAGGCGCGGCACTACAACAGCACGTACAAATCGCCGATTCCGGCAAATATCATCGCTGAGCGCATGGGTATGTACGTTCAGGCCTACACTTTGTACTCGGCTGTCCGGCCGTTCGGTGTCAGCACACTTCTGGCCACAATGGATGCCGATGGGCCGCAGCTATATATGATCGAGCCCTCGGGCCAGTACATGGGATACCACGGGTGCGCCGTCGGAAAGGGCAAGCAGGCTGCCAAGACCGAGATTGAGAAGCTCAATCTTGAGACACTGTCTGTGCGTGATGCCGTCAAGGAAGCTGCGCGCATTATCTACAGCGTTCATGACAGCAGCAAGGACAAGCTGTTTGAGCTCGAGCTCTCGTGGGTCTGTGCCGAGTCTGGCAGAGTCCATACGCACGTTCCGCAGGATCTGTTTGACGAAGCCGTCGAGTATGCCGAGAACGCCGATGCCAGCGACGACGAAGACGACGAGATGGACGATGACGAGTAAAGCCCACAATCCCATTTTTCCTTACCATTTTTCAATCACGTGAATCTACTGGATTTCATGGATTCTATGATCTTTGGCTGTTGCCTTTTGCCAGCTCTGTTCTCTTTCTCTTGTCATTAAAGATTCCATTTTCAATTTCTCTACTATTTTTTCCACACACATATACAAATCGACGCAATGCCGGTTCCGTTTGAGAGTTTTATTCCGTTTGGCGTTATGACGGCCATGTTTATGGCGACGGCTACCGGAATCAGATTCGCACAGACCAAGCGCAACGAGGGCAAGGCAGTGCGGTACAGCCTGGACGACTGGGAGCGCAAAATGATGGCACGCGACCACCAGCTTACAGGGACAATGCGCGGGCAGGTCGACGATGTCATTGCACCGCCTCAGTTCAAGGTCAACAGCTCGTGGAAGGTGTACGAGTCGTTGCGCAACGACTTTGCCTAGATGTGATGTTTATCTCTGATTTGATATAATACAGTTTGATTAGATTTAAGCCAAAAATATTTTTGACGCTCTCGTCACGGCTTGCCAACGCTTTGTCTCTTTTCTCTGCCCGTTTACTTTTACGCTTATTTTCCTATTCAAATCTACAACAAACATGGCTCAAGACAAGAAGGCACAGCTTATTTCAGCACATGCTCTTTTTATCGAGCTCGGTCTGACCAAGACTGCCGAAGCCATGGTTGCAGAGGCCAAAAAGAACAAGAAGGACAAGGCGTTCCGTGAATTCCTCGAGAGTGTAAACAAAACGTAGGTAGTAGTGGCGTGACCTGGTTGCAACTGCATGTGTAGTCCATATTTAATCTGATCCGTAGAGCTAACGTATGTCAATTATATGTATATTTGCTTGGTAGAGAGGAGTCATCGTCGTCAAGCGACTCCAGCTCGAGCGACTCTAGCGACTCCGACAGCGACAGCGACAGCGACTCGAGTGATTCCAGTTCGAGCAGCAGCAGCAGCAGTAGCAGCAGCAGCAGCAGCTCCAGTGACTCTGATAGCGAGTCGAGCAGTGACTCTAGCTCTGACTCGAGCTCGGAGAGCGAGGAGGAGAAGGATGCCAAAAAGGAAGAATCCGACTCGGACTCGAGCTCTAGCTCCAGCTCCAGCTCGGACAGCGAAGAAGAAAAGGACGAAGACGTCACGATGGTAGACGCCAAGAAAGAGTCCGACTCGAGCTCTAGCAGCAGCAGCAGCAGTGATTCGAGCGACTCGAGCAGCGATTCTAGCTCTAGCTCCAGTTCTGATAGCTCGGAGGACGAGGACGAGGACAAGGATGTAAAAATGAAGGATGTCAAGAAAGAAGAGTCTGATTCGAGCAGTGATTCAGACAGCGATTCGAGCTCCAGCTCTGAAAGTGAATCGGACAGCAAGAGCAGCAAGAGCGAAAGCGCCAAAAAGAGAAAGTCTCAGTCTGATTCGGATTCGGACTCGGATAGCTCTGACTCTGACTCTGATTCCGACAGCTCATCGTCGTCTAGCTCTGATTCTGATTCCGACAGCTCTTCGTCTTCGTCGTCTTCCTCTTCATCGTCGTCTAGCTCCGATTCTGGCTCGGACTCGAGTGATTCGAAGCACTCAAAGAAGAAGCCTAAGCGCAAGTAATTGTTTTGGCTGTTTGTTTTAAGATTACAACTTCGGTTTATTGGCTTGCTCTCCTCCGTAAAGTCCCGGGAACCCATTCAAAATCGTTTTCTGCACTGTCACCCGTGACACCGGTGTCGTGACCAGTGCGATTGTTTCTAATCCAGGCGCTTATCTGATCGTCCTTCGACATGTTAATTGCACCACGCCACGCTGGCCACCATACCATGTCGCCGACAGCGGAATCGATGATGGCGTTCGCGTCTGCCTTCGGGTTCAGTGAGGGGCCGCACTGCTCGGATGATCCGCGACACCTGTCGCACCATGTCCCGTACCAGTCGCCGCGGGGGTATACTATGGCGTTGGCTGCATATTTATGGCCGCCAATGTGGGAAGTCGACCAGGCAGCGACATTTTTGGACAGGCCACGCTCGTCGATAAGCGCACGTAGCTCGTCGAGCAGTTTGCCTCCATGAGTGCCGCATAGGTAGTCTCTGGACCCATGCGTGCACACAAAAATGTGTCTGTTTCGGGTAAGTTCGAGCCATGCATGCTCAAACGGTGGAAGCAGAAGCTCTGAGTCGGCTGAGGTCGACCATGACGACGGCAAAACTTCATGCGAGAGCCACTGGAGCAGGCTGTTGGCACCCTCCACGTCTAGCTGTTTGGCTACAATCCCTAGAGGAAAAACAGCAACGTCGATGCGGTCGTATTTGTTCGAGTCTTGTTCAGAAGCAGACGACTTGGCTGCCGAGGCGGCACAGCCGCAGACAGCCGCTTTCAGCGGAGCGAAGTCTGATAGCGTCACCATTGCTCGGCCTGGAAGTCGGATTGATCCACGGGCGAGTGCCGTAATGGGTGCGCTCATAGTCTCGACCTTTGAAGGCCATTCTGCTGAAGACGAGTTGCACACGACTAGATGGTATCGGTGTGTTGCCACTGTCCCTACACGGGAGTCTGTCGGCTGCGCCGAAGCGGTACCCCCTGCGTCATTACCTCTTAGAATAGAAGCAGTGAGGCTTGTGTGAATAGAGCGGACGCCAACGGATCTCTCAGTGCGGCACAAAAGTTTAACTAGTAAAGGCATAGGCTGAATAAAAAATAAAAGAAAATTATTTTTCCGAAGATCTGATAAGGAGAGAAAGGTGTATTGATGGGATGTCTCAACTTTTCACTTTTATGGCTATGATAATGTACCTTATTCCGCACCCTCGTTCCAGCCACTCAGCTCTTTGCGCAGCATTTCCGCCTCCTCCGCCATTTCCTGGGCGGACCGAGGCTTACGTTCATCATTGTCAATGTGAGGTAGTTTCTTTTTTGTCCGGTCGCCTTCAAGGACATCGTAGATGTCGTCGTTGTCGGGGAAATCGCCTTGATGACGCGGGATCACATGCAGGTGAACATGTGGCACCGACTGGCCAGCCTGCGGCCCGTCCTGGATGCACAGCGTTAGGCTCTCTGCATTGAACAGGCGCTCGACAACCTTGCTGACTCTCTGACCCTGGGCAAACAGATCGGTGACCTCCTCGCTGGTCAAGTCGTTGAAGCGCATGATGCGTCTCCGCGGTGCAATGAGAACATGGCCAGGTCGGATCGGTTTAAGATTGACCAGCGCATAGCTTAGCTTGGTTACCAGAAACGTCTGCGAGAGCGGAATTGCAAATGCACCGAACTGGAATGTCTTGGCAGCGGTAGAAGCTATCTGTGGTGGAACCATTGAAGGAAAAAACGAGTGTATAAAATGTGGGGTTCCAAAACAGTAAAAAAAAAAAAGAAGAGGTGCACTATCGCATTTATGCCAGGGACATCTAGAATCCACGATCAGGGGACAGTTCCCGTGTTCTATCTACTGCCCTATCGCTGCGCCGCGAATGTGCCGATGGACCCAGTCTATCAGCCATCCTGTCGTGTTCGTGCCGGTTTCTGCGACCCTCTCTCCGATCTTCTCTCCGATCCTCTCTCCGATCCTCATGAGCAGTCTGCGAGTCTTTGACAAAGGCAAAGTCAACATCGATCCGCTTGCCCAGCAACTCCTTGCCTGCTGCCTTCTCGACTGCCTTTAGGGCCTCCTTTTCAGTCTCGTACTCTACCAAAGCATATCCCTTGACATACCCTGTTAACCTGTCGAGATTCAGGTGCATGTTGCGAACCTTGCCGTAGTCCGAGAAGAAATCTCGGACATAGTCTGCAGTTGCCTCTTCATGAACACCAGTGACGACGATCACCCAGCCCTCGATCGAGCCCTGGGCAATTGCCGCCGAGTTTGTCTTCTCCTTTGGCTTGTCTGGCTGATCCTTCTCCCTGCTAGGGCTTGCAGCGGGTTTCGCCTCCTCGTGCTGCTGCGGTTTTGGCTTATCCGGGGTATCCTCTATGTCGCTCATATCTTCGCAGTCCATTAGATTGACCGAGTCTTCATCGTGGTCTTCCTGACGCGATGTCTGGTTCGATGCAGTCCCCTTTATTCTCATTCTTGTATATGAAAAAGCTCTTAAAACAATGAACCAACCAATACCCCCAGACCAACCGATTTAAGCAAATGGATGCAGACAGCTTCATGTCGTTATTTTGCTTGTGGGCAATCTCCTGTGACAAAGTGCCGCGTGGTCTGCAAAGCGCATACAGTTCCGAAACTTTAAACAATTTTTTGATAATGATAGCATACAAAGATACAGAATGCCTTGAAAACAAAAAACTACTTGACTCTCACACGAGCGCCGCCCTGCTTGATTCCAAGCACATCGACATAGCCAGGATTCTCCTCGAACCACCAGCCGTCCTCGCGCAGAGCCTTTACAATCGCCGGGTGGATGATAGCTTTGCTGTTAGCTGAGCGGTTTCCAATGCCAGTTACAATATGCAGAGGCGTAACTGGATTTTTCACGCTGTAGTCGCGCTGGTCTAGGAGCCGCACATACCATGAATTGACTTCCTCCAGAGCTACGGCGACCGCCTCGATGCGCGAAAGCCCGTGGAGATCAATTACATTCGAGTCGTTCTGTCTTCCCGAGGCAACCACTGCCTGGGCTGCGCGCATGCGCCAGACACGCGCGCGCGCGTCGTATTTATGCCCTTCGGTTGAGTAGTAGAGGGCAGTACCGCTGTGGTTTTTCTGGCTTTTTCGGACCGAGTATGCCATAGCTGCTTTGGCGTAGAACTCGTTGCGCTTGGTTATCAGCTCCTCTGCGCGCTTGCGGCAATACGCCGGGTCAACGTTGTGCTCTGACACCCAGATCCGCGCGTCGCCGGACAGATCAGCCAGCGGGATCCGCTCAAACACATCATGCGCCTGTGCACTGTCAGTTTTGTCGATCTGGTCGCCAGTACCAATGATCGCAGAGGACGCAATGCGATGCGACGATAGCTCGTCTGCACGCTGCCATTTAACCCCCATCTTGTCTGTGCGAGACCTGGATGCCGACTGCGCTTCGCTCGTGAGCCGGAGCACCAAGTCGATCGCATTGTTGATATCAGTGGTCTTTTGCGCAGCCACCTCGAGGATCTCGGTGCTGGAATCGGGGAACATCATCTGCAGTGTTGCGTAGGTCCGGGCAATTGCTGGAGGGGATGGCGGGGGATCCGGCTTACGCCTCTGGTCTGATGTGCCCCTGCCTGCGCCTGTACGCGGCTTGTCGGGTGCCCTGCTCGCTACCTGGGAGGACAGGGACTCGACAGTCTGATCGACGTTGGCACCGCACTTGTGGAATGTCGCCTTGACCGTGCCGACAGAGAGCATGGGGAACATTGCGCATATCGCATCAAGCTCGTTACTAATCTCGCCCCAGGCATTCGCTGGTGCGCGGTTGGCAGGCTGGGGCATGCTAGACGCCCGCTTGTTTCTGGCGCCAGCTGGGCGGGCTCCATTCCAATTCCCCTTGCCCTTCTTCCCCTTGTTTGCCTTTGGCTGAGCAGCACCAACGCTGTACTGCGCCTCAATCGCCGAGAGCGAAGTAGACATGTGCCCGTTGAGGCCATTCCCTGAACAATCTTTGACATCGTACCCTAGTCCTGGCAAATCGTGTGTCTGCATGTACTCCTGCATCTCGATAGTCTCCAGGTCGTTGTAGAGGGCGTTACTGATGATATCAATGGCCTCAACCGGATCCACCTGGAACACGCCCTGATCCTGCGTGGTGAAAATCTCCTTCGCCCTGGTCTCAAGATAATCGTACCCGCACTCTGGAAAGCATGCCGCCAGAAAAGCGACCAGGGCTGCCGGGGACTTGATCGCATCTGGGCGACTGGTGGGGCTCCTGCTCTGCGAGCGCATGCGGGGGACAGTGTGCCCGCTCTGCGACGAGTGCTCGGAGGGGGACGACCCCTGGCTGAAGATGTCCGAGTGGCCTGCGGAGATGCATTCGCTGGCGGTCGGCGTCGGCACAAAGTGGTTCTTTGGATCGGGCTGGCCGCTGAGCATGTGGATGATGTTGCGGCATTTTAGCTGGTCCTGGTTCTGCTCGGCCCAGATGGATGTGATGAGGTTGCGGTCGACATAGTCGCCGTAGTCAGATATGAGCGATGCGAGCGTTATCATGCTGATAGATATAAAGCGATGGTATGAAGAGCGGTATGCGTATGCTTATGAGTGCATCAGAAATATAAAGTGCTAAGAGTAGACTGCGATGTTTGGAGAGAAGAGAATGCTTTCATGAGTCAAGAGAATACACCGCGCTTAATGTGGAGAGGGGGGCGCAGTAAGAAAAGGTGAACAGGATGCCGATCGGAATTTCTTGCCCAGGCGCACCAGCCAAAAATTCTGAGCAGCCGGATAGGCTACAAAAATTTTTACGCGTCGACATCGCCATTTTTAAGCTGACTTTTCTTTGTTTGTTTGACTTGCCTCGACAAATTCCTTTCTTTTTTATTAATTTTATTTGTAATTTCCATACACACGCCCAGGAAGGAGCAGCTACATTAAGTCTGAAATCATGTCGAAGCGCGCTGCCAGGAAGCAACTTACAGATCGCAACCAGAATGACAACGACTCTGACGAGGAGCACCAGACCGACGGGGGCTTCCATATGGCCGACAAGGAGACGCTAGCCAGGCGCACCATTAAGGTCCCCAAGTCACGGCTCCGCGGTACGGCCTCCAGCTCTGGTGCCGAATCAGCCTCGTCGGCCAATGCATCGTCGAATGCAACTCCGGCATTCTCTGGCTTCAAGAGCTTCGGGGCAGCACCTCAGGCAAACGCCCCACCGGCCACCAGTGATGGTGGCAATAGTGGTGGTGCAGCATCTGGTGGTGCGTTCAAAGGATTTAGCTTTATGTCACCGACGCCGTCGTCTGCCGGTGACAAGCCGCCGCTGCCGACGGTGAGTGCGTTTGGGAGCAAGCAGGACGAGCAGAGCCCTGCGGCACCGAAGAGTGGGTTCTCATTTGGCAGCGGCGGGTTCTCGTTTGGCTCGCCGGCTGCCAAGCCTACCACTACCGCCTTTGGATCGACTGAGAACAAGGAAGGCGGGTCGAGCTCGTTCACCATGGGCTCCTTCAAGCCACCGACCTCCTTTGCAACAGCACCGTCGGGCGGATCCTTGTTTGCTAGCACAGAGACTAGCAAGCCGCTCTTCTCCTCGGGCTTTATTCCTCCCGGCGGAAGCACTGTCACTGCAGCTACTGCCACGACCACAGTCGCGACTCCGCCCAAGGCCGACAACAAGGCTGCGAGCGACGAGACATACTACAAAAACCTTCGCGGCCTGAACGTGTCCTTGCAGAGCAAGATCAACGACGCGATTTTGACCAACGCGTTCGCCGATCTGACCCCGCTTCTGACCCAGTACAGCACGCACTGGCAGAAGGTCGCCAAGGAGAAGCAGGAATCGGATGATATGCAGGTGGACAACCCAGTCGTATCGCCGGCTCCCAAGGCCACTACACCGACGGCAATCACATTTGGCAGCACAACCCCGGCTGCCAAGCCAATCGTGGCCGAGGCACCCAAAGAGCCTCCGAGATCGTCCTTGTTTGCATCGCTGGAGAAGCCTACCGAGAACAAGGAGGTTCCGAAATTCACCTTTGGCAGCACCAGCAGCAACAGCAACAACAACGCCAGTACTGGTGCGCAGAATAATGCGGCTTCGAACAAGGATGCGTCCCCAAAGTTTAACTTTGGCAGCGGTCTGAACAAGGAGTCTGGAGGAAGTGCGTCAGGATTCTCGTTTAGCTTTGGCAAGAAGAACGGCGAAGAGACGAGCAAGGACTCGGATAAGCCCAAGGCGTTCCAGTTTGGATTCAGCAAGCCGGCAGAGTCAACTGCCGCCACGGGTGCCGCCACAGGGTTTGGAGCTGGTTCCGGCTTCTCGTTTGGGTTTGGTAACAGCACGTCGCTAACGCAGAAGACCGACAGCGCCGCAACGGCCGTCGAGGCCAAAAACGACAGCGACGCCGAAGACGACGATAACAAGTCGCAGGGCGACGACGACGAGGGCGCAAAGCGTGAGCCGACTAACGCCGGCGAGGAGGGCGAGACCACCGAGCACGCTGTGCGCTCGAAGCTGTACATGTGGGACTCGGAGAACAAGCAGTACAAGGATCTGGGGATCGGAAATTTCCGGATCAACACGTGGGACGGGGAGAGCGGCAGGCGTGCGCGCGTGTTATGTCGCCAGGATGGGACGGAGAAGATCACGCTGAATGCGGCGATGTTCAAGGAGATGAAGGTTGAGCACACGCAGGGCAAGAAGGAGGTTGGCATGCTGGTGTTTAACGACGGGAAGCCGACCAATTTCCTTGTTCGCGTAAAGAACGCCGAGCTTGCACGCGGACTCTATGATGCACTTGAGAAGGTCAGGACCGAGCTGAAGTAACCAGATTGAATCGCTTTTGAAAATATGTGCATTGGTCTTGCTTGTGATGCCTCTTTTATAAATAGGCAGAGGAATCTTGGTGGGATATTTTAAAATAAAAGTTGTTTATCG
>JANBOJ010000265.1:0-22072 GCA_027574685.1 Coemansia erecta
TAGAAAGATTTGCCCATGTGTTTGTGGTCATTGCTATGCCAAAAGATGGTCTCATCAACACCAAGATTACAATACTAAATACACTATGGCCAGATTTTCTTGAAAAGTAGGGGGTTAGAGTTGGTGGACCTGAATATGGTTGATTTAGCCAATATAACCCACTCCCTGGAAAGTGAGGTTGCTTCAAAGTTTGATGCTTTGATCATCATGCCTCACTGTCTGATCATCACAACCTGCCTGATCATCCAGAGTGCCTCTAACCCAATCAAAGTAAAGACTATCTTATTAAAATTGGCTGGATTTAGTTATATTTGAGCATACCACTCATCTCCATTCCTTGATAGTCAAGTTTTTGAAGGTGTTAGTCCAGTCGAGGCATTTCACCACATATATCAATACCAGTTAAGGCTTCATAGGCTTAGTAATAGTCTTTTTTCCTATATTCTAAATGTTATTTCGCAACCTGCTAGTTAGCACAGATAGGTTGACATTATTTCTCTAGGCATTGGTTACACCTATGGCTTTATTTTTTCTTTAAACAGACATTTCCATCAATAAATACAGCCAGTCTTTCTCAGATAGCTTCTCGGGCATATCTCTTTTTGCAATGATATAACATTCACTTAATTTCTGGGCAATGCATTATACTGTATACATATTTACATCAAAAGATTTGGCAGTGGTTTAATAGCTACTGCCATTATAGAAATGCTGATGAATGTTAATCTTTGTTTCAGTCTAACAGATTTTACAATAGGCAAATAACTCCAGTAAATTTCTTAGGTGATAGAGACAAGGTTGATTACTAAAGTAAATTACACTTCCAATTACAATAAATAATACTTAGGCATAAGTGAAGAAAAGAAGATTTTTTGAGAATTGGTCCAATAACTGTCCCAATGCTAACCTACTTTTCAAACTTGAACGATTTCTTAGTTTATTAACACACAATCATAAAACTATATTTTCTATGAGAACCAATACCGGGCTATTCAAAAATAATAGTTGGAAATTGGTAGCCCAAGATTATTAAAAGTTACATGCTGTCAAAGACAAATGTAGAAAATATTGGGACAGTTTTTGGAGGCACTGTAGCTTGAATGATTGACTTGTTATCACTAGTAAGAACAGCCATATGTGTGAGCAAATACAAATATAATTATAGGCTTAGTGAGAAAAGAAATCTGCAATAAAAGAATTACATTTGATAGCCCTATCTACAGGCTTGGCCTAGATTTATTTTATGTAATATCTCTGATTCCAGAACTTTTATTATAAAATTTTCAAACATAGCCTTCAAAAATGATTATTTTTTTGGATTCTAAATTATATTTTTGAGATTACATTTATTACATAAAAGTAATATTATTTCTATGGATAAATCGTTAGAAGTCTAGACTTTGTGTATTTATATATTTTGCTATAGCAGCTATCATAAAAATATATAAACCCTATGCCTGTGCTGCCATGGCATAAGCAGTTGTAAATATTAAAAAAATGTAGAAAAATTTTAAGCATTTTTTGAACCCACTTTACATTACTTTCGTGTAGAACGTTTCAGAGAGTTGTCTGTTAGATAGTGGTCAATTGCTTTGCTGCTTTTCGGAAGTAATAATTCCAACCTGTTAGCGCTTTTGACTTTCTCTTCTCCAAATATAGCTTTTTTGCATGTTTAACATTTTGCATGTATTAGCCCACATGCTATCTAGTATTTTGTAACATTTGGAAATAATCTGTCAAGATTAGCAAATTCTACAGCAATTTATTTGACGAAATGAGACTAAAAACAGGGCTACAAGAATGGCATTAGTAGCATCAAGTCTAACAACTCTTGGTTAATTTTTTATACATGTTTCAATAGATGCCCCGTTGTTTTTTTTCAATGATAGTGATAGTATTTAATTTAGTTGTTTATGGAAGGGTGTTCTAAGAAGTTTTTCCGAACCTTGCAAATTTGTAGAATGGGAAGGAACTAAATTACAGAAACTTTGGTAGTATCATTAGATAGGTGTTTTGTAACTTTATTAAACCTCTAATACGGACGCGTTATACATTAAAATAAAAGTTAGAGAATAAATTACTTTCCGTAATCCCTATATAATTGTCGCTACCTGTTGCACGTTCTTGTCTCTCAAACATTTTTTCTAACTCATATCTCTTATTCATTTTTTGAAAATTGTCAAGCGTCCATATACACCCAGCACGTCTATCACAGGTTCTACTCACTCTCTGAGTCACTCTAACCCGCACCGACAAATGTACGCGTAGCGACTCTAGACCACTGTCTGCACCAGATGTCACGCCAGGGGCAGCTGCCAACAAAACAATGCCAACTGGTGATATTCTTTGTGAAGGCACATCCATTGCTGCGAAATCGGTGAGCAGTGGATCTCAAATAGACCAACTACTCGAAAATATGCAGAACACATGAGATATTTTCAGCAAAATCTGAAAGCTCAAACAGAAGTTGGTTGTCAAAAAGCAAACCTGGTACATGCTTATTTGGCTTCTAGCAAAATGATTTGTGTCAGTAATTCGTCTAAAAGAGGCCATCAACCAACCAATTGAGAAACACCAATAACATTTGCAGCATCCGGTGCCACAGTGCTCGCGGCAGCAGGTTTAAACGCCTTTACAGGTTGTATGATTTAAATTAGCATAGTCATATCATATTTCTAAGTACCCGCTCCCCTGACCCTCGGCCAAAATAATAATTGCCAAACGCCACCCGGTGCACGTCAAAAGCAAACACAATAAGCAAAATGCATAGATCATTTCAGGATCAACCTCGACAAACACAAGTTGCTTCCAAGGAACAGCTCTACAGTATAAAAGCCGAGCTGCCACCCTGCCAGAGAATGCTGAATCTTGGCCATTTAATATGCTCGTAGCTTGCAAGTTTAAATTCTAGCACATCTACACATCTTTTTTTATAAGAGTAACATTGCAATCATTTTTTAAATTTTCTTAAAAAAAACACCGAGTTCCCATTTAACCATGACTCAGCTTGTTGCAGTTGTAGGCGCCACGGGTCTTCAGGGCGGAAGTGTAGTCAAGGTACTCCATGCTTCGGGCAAGTACCGTATCCGAGCGCTGACAAGAAACCCAGAAAGCTCATCGGCAAAGAGTCTTGAGCAAAAGTACCCAGGAATCGAGATTGTCAGAGCTGATCTGGACTCGCCCGAGTCTCTTCGCCAAGCCTTCAGGGGTGCTGATATTGTATTCGGTGTCACGCAATTCTTCCAGAAGGATATCCTCGAGAAGGTCGAAAACGGCGATACTGATGCCGAGTTCACGCAGGGCAAGGCTATTATTGACGCAGCGATTGACGAAGGCGTCCAGAGTATGGTATTGAGCAGTCTTCCGTCAATGAACCGGATATCCTGCGGAAAATACACCAAGGTGCTGCACTTTGAGGGCAAGCACAAGGTCGAGGAGTACCTCCTGAGCAAGGGCGACGAGATCCGTGGATACCCGGTACATGCAGGATCCTACATGCAGAATTATATAGGGTTGTCGCGCCGATCGGCGGAGGATAATGCGGTTGAGTTTAGCTTTGTGTTAGATCCCAGCGACAAGCTGCCTCTGACTGACGTTGAAAGCGATTTTGGCAAGGTTGTCGCTTATATCCTCGAACACCCTGAGGAGTGTCTCGGTAAGCCCACGGCTGTCTGCACCGGCTACTTTGAGGCACAGGATATGGTGAAGGCGTTTACCGAAGTTACCGGAACGCCTGCGCGCTATGTACAGATTCCATATGAGTGTATGTGCAGCGAGAATCTTACCCAGATGGCTAAGGGTCTCCGAGAGTTTAACATCTTCGACGGCATAACTGACTTTGCCGAGTACTACGAGAAGAAAGGTGTCCGTCTAACCACTCCTGCCGAGTTTTGGAGAAACAGCGGGTGGACTGGGCTGACAGAGTAGCCATTTGGTTTTATCTATACATTGATACACAGTATGATTTTGAGGTGTTTACACCGTTGGATTTGACAGCAACACATGGTGCATATTATAGTACATCCGCGTCCTTTATCTCTGCCAGGCAAGACAAGACAGGACAAGAGAAGCGTGACCTGCGGCCGGAGCCGCAGCCGCATCTAGTCACCAGCGCGAACGATCTCTCCACCTCCTACCTCCGCACCAGCCCAGCATTCCACCCGTGCAGCGCGTGGCAGCCCACCGACACCCTCCACACCATCGAGTCTACCAACCAGACGAGCAGATAAAAACATGTCTGTTCTAAGCATATAGGAGATGAACAAGATATATTAGCCAACCAACCAACCCAAAAAAGGCTTAATCAGTCTTGGGAGCAACCTCAGGATCATCGATCGCGTTCAGCCTCTCGACCAGCGGCGGGTGCGAGTAGTGGAACGCGGAGTACAGCGGATCAGGATTCATAACCGACTTGTTCTCAATCTGCAGCTTAATCAACCCCGACCGCAGCTTCTCCGCGTATCCCAATTTCTTCGAAAAGGCATCCGCTTCAAACTCATGCTTCCGCGACAAAACATTAGTCCCAAACGACAAAAGGCTGTCCAGCGGTTGGTACAGGTACTGGAAGAACACCAGCCCGATAAACACAGGCGTTTCGTCCATCCCAAACGAGGTATACATCCGCCGCTCGCCCACGAACAGCCCGAACGAGTAAAAGATCACCAGCACCTGGAGCTGCACCGCTAGGAGAGTCCGCAAGATATGGTTCTTCTTCCAGTGACCCAGCTCATGCCCGACGATAGCCACAATCTCCTCCGTCGTGCACTGGTTGATCAGAGTATCGTAGATCACGATGCGCTTGCTCTTAAAGAAGCCGAACACGTACGCGTTGCTGTGCCCCGACCGCTTGCTGCCGTCGACGACATAGAGCTTCTTCAGCGGGAAGTTCAGCCGCGACGCCAGCGCCTCGATCTCCGTGCGCAGCTCGCCCTCCGGCAGCGGGTCGAACTTGTTGAACAGCGGCTGGATGAACGTCGGGTAGATAACGATCGCCAAGAGCTGCACGCTGGCCATCAGGCCCCAGGCGTAGAGCACAAAGGCCGACCCAGTCTTCAAGATCACCCACAGCAGCGCCGCCATAATGCCCCCGCCAAAGACAAAAGTCAGCAAAAGCGACTTGATCGTATCAGACACGTACAAGCCAAAGGTCTGCTTATTGAACCCGTGCTTCTTCTCGACAACAAAAGTCGAGTACAGGTCAAACGGCAGCGTCAGTACGGTCGAGATAAGCGTCGTCGCGACAAAGAACAGCACGGACCGGATGATCTCCTGGTCAGCAGCCAGCCCAAGGTACGTCTCCATCACGTCGCCCGTGAACTCCCACAGCAAAGGAACCAGATCGCGATCAATAATCACATAAGTCTGAACTTGCATAAACGCATTGCGCACAAGGGCAAGGCTGCTCTTATCCAGCCCATAGGCGTTCGCTTCAAGGTACGCTTGCCGCGGGATGAAAGACTCGATAGCCGCCGGCCGGCGCACCTCACGCAGTCTATTGCGCTGCCGCAGATCCAGCTTAGCCTCCCACAGATATGTCGCAAACGAAAACACAATGACGCACTTCTTATACGGCAGGGTCTGCAGAATCTCGTTAAACCACTGCGAAAACAGTCCCACCAGTGCTCGACCCTCGTCAACCGACATGGGCACCTGGTCCCAGGCCGCCAGCACATACTCGGGAAGAGAGCGGACAAAGCTGGGGATAGCAACGAACGCGTCGTAGAATGGCTTGGTCGCTGGGAAGATGGTTGGCAGACTGTCGGCGAAGATGGCGGCCAGCAGGATACCGATGAAGAGCACCACGATGATGCCCACCTGGATGCCATCGATTACGTCGTCCAGGAGGCCCTTGCGCCTGATCAGCGCGGCCTGCGCGTCAATGACGGAGTCGGGGTCGTCGCCGAACCGCGCGCTGTTGCTGCTGCTATCGCCTCTGCCTCTGGTGGTGGCTGTTGCTGCCGCAGTGTCGGCAGATGTCATTGCTTCTGATTAGTGTGTCTGCAGGTGTAATGCGTTCGGGAAATATGGAGAGAGGGTCGAAATGTCGAATGTTAAAATAGAGAAGTGTGCAGATGAAGCAAAAATAAAAATAAAAAAGACAGAAAAGGCGTGCACGGTTACGCGGACTTTGCATTTTTATTTTTTTACAGCACCAAACCCCAAAAACGCTTCCTGTGGCTTGCCCGCCAGTAATCTGTAGATCAGAAAACTAGATCAGCCCCAGTCTGATAAAACTCACCAAGGATTATATTGCGCTACAGAAGAGCTCCAGTCTCTGTCACCTTGCATTTATATAAAGCGCTCTCACCCCCAATTCACAAAAAACAAATGCTCAAGCAGATAACCAGCGTGCGCGTGTCGTTCAGCCCATTTTCGCCGACCTCGACGTCCTCAACAGTGTTCCTCAACCGCGTGTTCTCGAAGAAGAACCAGGCAGCCAACCCAGCGTGCAAGATCACCGTGCACACCACGGCGTTCTCCAAGGACCCGTCTCTAATCGACGTCACGTTCAAAGACGGCCACAAGTTCCACATCAACGCCGCAGAACTCACCGGAGACGACATCATCGCGCAGGTATCCAAGTACTCCAAGAGACTCAGCCAGCAAGAAGATCTCCAGGGACAATAGAAATAGAAGATTATTATTATCTCCTCCATTAATAATAAGAATAATAAAAATCAAAAAATTCTCAACTCGCCTCTATCATCAAAGTCTCCTGCACAAAGACAGTAGTCGCAGGGGACTCGTCGGAGCCACCAGCGTCGGCACGCTCAGCGATGGTAAAGTGCAGCCGGTAGACGCCCGCGCCCAGCGCGCACACGGGCAGTTTGATCTCGTGGGTGCCGCCGGCGGCGATGCTCGGCAGCTCCAGCGCCGCAATGCTGTCGAACACCAGGTCGTCCAGGCACGCCAGCGGCTCAGTGCCCGGCCCCGCCGCGCCATCCGCCGACACCGCCCGCTCGTCGCGCAGCGCCGCGTCGCGCGGCAGCGGCGGCGGCAGCAGCAGTGTCGCCTGCGCAAACGCCAGGGCGCCACGGCTCTCCGCCGCCGCACGCGCCGCCGCCGCATACGGCACGTACGCCAGCTCCGCCTGCGTCCCACGACCCGCCGCCGCCGCCGCCGCCGCCGCAGTAGGAGACAGGGCGCGAGGGGTGATGGCGGCAGCCGCCGCCAGCGGCGCGTCGTCGGGGTCGCCGGCGAACACAGACAGCACGAGGACGACCGGCCGGTGCAGGCGGTTATCCAGAACCAGCGCCACACCCTCAGCCTCGTGCTCCAGCACGCGGCACGCGGCGCGCACCAGCCCGGCGTCCACGCGGACCGCCGGCACGCCATCCACGTGCATGCGCAGGCCAAGCACCGGCGGCCTCACGGCCACGAGGGCCCTGGCGTCGACGGCCAGCAGCGGCCGCGGGTCAACGAACCCGCAGCGCCCCGAGCGCCTGCACGTCCACCGCATGCGCACCCGCGCCGCCACCTCCGCCGCATACCAGTACGTCTCGCGGAACGCCGCCAGCTGCCGCGCATCCATCCCGGCCGTCCGCGACACCACGAACTGCCGCTGGCGCCGCGGCAGCGCCGGCGTCTTTGCCGTCGCCGTGGCAGAAGACGAAGAAGAAGAAGCATCCATGCGCCCGCCGTCGGTGTCAGCGCCGGGCAGCCACGCCTCACGCTCCTCAGCCCCGCCATGGTCGTCGCCCGAGTGCCGAAGGCCGCGGTGCCACGCGTAGAACACCGCGCGGTCGGGCCCGCCGTCAGCCTCGGCGCCGGGCACAGGCGCGCACAGGCGCTCCCGCGCGACGCGCACGCGCGGCAGCGGCACGACGACGCGCGAGACGGACCGGCGGCCGGGCAGCGTGAGCGAAAAGCAGCGCACAAGCGGCACGCGATCTGGCTGGTCGCAGGGCGCGGCGGCCAGGTCGACGTCGACCGCAAGCTCGACGTCCGTGGCGCCCAGGTTGACCAGGTTGACCTCGGCCAGGCAGAACAGCTCGTGCGGCGCCTCCCGGCCAGTCGCGGCCGCGCCAGCCTCCGCGTACGCGTACGCGTCGCGCAGCATGGCGGCCAGCTCCCGCGACGACTCGGCGACCGCAGGCAGAGCGGGCCCCGCGGGGGCGGCCATCGCACGGGCAATGTACGTCGGCAGGCCGGCGAAGCGCGTGCCCAGGTCGCTGCCCACGGCGGCGCCCGTCATGGCCTCGTGCGCCGGCGCCACCAGCCGCACCACCGACACGCGCAGCGGCCAGCGCAGCTCGCGCGCCCACCCGGCGCCGCCGCCGCCGCCGCCGCCCGTGCCCTGGTAGCGCACCACGATGTCGCCGCCCGTCAGCCCCGCCAGCCCGCACACGCGCACGCGCAGGCGCAGCTGGCCGCCGGGAGCCACCGCCGCATCCGCGGAGGCGCCGCCAGCAGAAGGCGGCAGCCGGTAGCTGAACGCGGCGTTGACCAGGTCGCGCGCCCGCGCATCCGCCCGGGGCCCGTCGCTCCGCCAGCCCCGAGGACCGGCGGCGGCGCCGGCGGCACCGGCAGCGCCCGCCGGCGGCGCAAACGTGACGTCCATGCGGCCGACAGCCGCGGCCGCGCTGCGGTTGACCAGCGCCAGCTCGACGACACGCGCCTCGCCCTCGTACACGCTCAGCGACTCCTCGCGCACCAGGCTGCTCTCGCCCGCCACCAGCCAGGGCATGCGGGCCACGACGCGGGCGGCCAGCGCAAAGCCCGGGTTCATCGCCGACAGCCGCACGCGCGCGCCCGGCGCCGGCTCGCCGTCCGACCCCATCAGCCGCCTGCGCTCGGCCGACAGCCGCCGCCGCATCGGCGTCTCGCGCACCCGCCGCCGCTCCCCGGCCGAGCCCTCCTGCCCCAGCAGACACTCGGCCTGCAGGTGCTGGAACAGCGCCAGGCGCACGCCCCGCACGCGCAGCTGCCCGGCCGCCGCGGGCGTCAGCGAAAGCCCCACCTGCGCACGTGCGCCCGCCGGCAGCATTGCGTGCGGGAGCGTCTGCGAGACGCAGGCAGTGCTGCGCTCGCTGCTGCCGCCGCCGCCGCCGTCGTCGTCGTCTGCGGTGACGTCGGCCACCAGCGCCAGGGCGCTCAGCGGCAGCGCGAACGGGAAGGGGTTGGCCAGGGTGGCGACGAAGTGGGACTCCTCGCCGGCCACCAGCACAGGAGCCTCCTGCGCCTGCGCCTGCGCGCTCGGGTTGTGCAGGAACAGCGTGTCGCTGGCAGCAGCAGCGGAGGCAGCAGCAGCAGCAGCGGCGGCGGTGGTTGGTCCGGATGCGGCGGCCGTGGCTATCGGCGCCGAGCCCTCGGCGTGCGCGCAGAACTGCACGCCCACCAGCAGCCCGTCCAGCGCGCCGCCCAGCACGGCCGCGTCGCGCCCCGCCACGCGACACCCGCCAGCCGCATTTTCTGCCACCTGCTGCGCCTGCTGCGCCTGCTGCGCCTGCTGCCGGCGCTGGTGGAACAAGCCGACGGTGCGCACCAGGTACGCGCGCAGCATCAGCTGCTCGTCGACCAGCGCCCTGCGGCCCGCCTCGCCGCCCGCCACGTCGTCAGCCAGCCGGCCCAGGCACCGCACGAGCCTGAACGCCGCAGCAATGGCGTGCGCGTAGCTCGGCAGCGCCTCGGCAATCGCCAGGCACTCGCGCAGCACGTCCGCCTGCAGCTGCAGCCAGCCGCCCGTGGTCTCCGAAAGGCCCAGGCCGAACGACCACACCAGGGCGTCCAGGCAGGCCACCACGGCTGAGCGCAGCCCGGCGCGCGGCCGCGAGAGCCACTCGCGCGCCAGCACCACGCCCTGGGCGCCCTCGCCCTCGCTGCCGAACGACCGCCCTGCGTGGCCCGCAGACTGCCCGGTGCCAGAAGACGCAGCCGCCGCCGCGGCAGCCGCTGCTGCTGCTGCAGCCGACGACACGGCGGCGAACGCGCTGGCCCCGTCGGCAAACGCCGACAGCGCCGTGTGGTCCGTCGTGCGCGACGACACGCTCGGCCGGCCGCCGCCAGGGCTGACACCGCCGCCGCCGCCGCCGGCCGCCGTCGCCGTGCGCAGCAGCACGGGGATGGCCAGCAGCAGGAACTGGCGCAGGAAGAAGAACGCCTTGCGCGAGTACCCGATGCCGCGGAACACCGCGCTCACCTCGGCCGTCATGCCGAGCCGGTCGGCCAGCTCGAGCGCCTCGGCCGACCCGCCGGCCCCCGCGCGCTGCAGCCACTCGCCGACCGCCGCGCGCAGCGGCACGTTGCCCGCCGCCGCCACCGCGTCGCACACCGCCGCATTGGCGCCCGCCTGCGGCACCCGCGGCGCCTCGCGCATGCGCACCAGCATGCGCACCGCCGCCTCGGCGTCGTCCAGCAGCGCCTCGCGCGTGGCGTGCAGAACCAGCGCGGCGCGCACGCACGCCTCGCTGTGCAGCAGCGGCGCAAACGTGAAGCAGCGCTCGTACACCGCCGGCACCTGCGCGTACAGCCGGCCCAGCTGCAGCAGCACCGCGCCCAGGTCGGCGCTCTGCGGCGACAGCCCGCCGGCCTCGCCGCCGCCGGCGCCAGTGGCGGCAGCAGCGCCTGCAGCGCCTGCGTCGGCGATGGCCGCCATGTACGCCACGGCCAGCCGGCGCTCGCCGGCGCGCGAGCACAGCAGCAGCAGCGCGGCGCAGTAGCCCTCGAGCGCCACGGCGTGCCACAGGTGGTCGCCCACCGCGCGGCTGCCCTCGATGGACGCCGCGTACGCCGAGAACGCCTCGCCCAGCCGCCCGGACATGAGGAACAGGTCGCCCTGCAGCTTCTTCAGCCGCCCCGCGCCCGCCACGTCGCCGCCGCCGGCGTTGCTGCGCTGCCCGCGCCGCTCGAACCCGGCGCTGGCCGGCGACCCGCTGGACACCGCGTCCCGGTCGAGCTCGCCGCCGCGCCGCCCGCGCCCGGCCGGCAGGCTGTGCGTCGACTCGCGCCGCCCGGCCGCCGCCGCCGCCGGTCCCTGCACGCGCTGCTCCAGCGACCCGGCCATCGACGCCCGCTGCGCCAGGGCGCCGGCCGCCGCCGAGGCCGCCTCGTGCATCGAGCTGCGGCTGCTGCTGCCCCGCGCCGCCTCGCCGTCGTGCGACTCCGCCGCCGAGGCCGCCGAGCCGCTGCGCCGCACGGGGCTGGCCGCCAGCGGCGTCGGCGTCGGCAGGAGGTCCGCCCGGTCCTCGATCGCCGCGGCCATCATGCTCAGCGCGCTCACCAGCGTGCCGGCAAAGTCGCTCACCAGCGTCTGCAGGTAGAACAGCAGCCGGCTGCGCTCGCCCGCGCCGTAGTTCGGAATCACCGTCACCCCGGCCACGTCGTCCTCCTGCGACGCCTGCGGGTCGAACGCCAGGCACCGGCACCCGACCGCCGTCGGAAACTCCGCCAGCACCGACTGAAACTCCGCGTACGCCTCCGCCACGTCCGCGCTCATCTTGCAGTCAACGATGCCGATTACTCCCAGGATCTGCCGGTACGTCTGCAGCCCCTCGAGGTACTCGTGGTCCGCGCTGACGTCGGTCGTGTACACGAGCTGCAGCGCGCCCTCGATGCCGCCCTCCGCCCCGCCGAACCCGCTGCCGCTGCCGCCGCCGCCGCCTGCGCTGCCGCTGTAGCCTGCTGCCACAAGCTCCGGGTCCACGTGTGCCAGCAGGTCCGACAGCTCGACCCGAGAGAACTGCGCTATGCCGCTGCTCCATTCAGCCAGCTTCTGCTGCCGCACCGCGCCAATTGGCACGACGAGCACTCGAATTCCCGCTGCATCCACCGCCGTCACTGTCGACGCCGTGAAGCTGTACTGTGTTTCTGGTGTATCTGCGTGGTCGCCGCCACTGCCGCCGTCGCTGGACACCGCCCGGCTGGGCGGATTGCTGTCGTCCGCTTCGGACATAATAATTATAGATAATTTAGCAGTTGGTAGTGTAGAAAATCGTGACGCGCATGCATTGCTCGCACACAATCCCACTGCCACTTTTGCGTGCCCGCCGAGAAGCCTGATCTGGATCAGCAGCATCCGTTCGCCGATGGGCCAGTCAGCAATCTGTCGTGATATGGTACATGTTCACTATACTCCATGTCTTATTAAAAAGGGCTATTAGTTGTTTGGAGACGAGGAAGAGACATGGACCATGCCGTGGCAGTGTGCCAAAAGAAATAATAATGCCCGCGCTATGCCTTGCGTGCACGCGCCATGTTGCTGTATCCGGCCTGCTGCTGCTGGTGCTGGTGCGGTTGCTGCTGCTGAGGAATCTGCTGCGCAAACCCGCCGCCGTGCACAGGGGCATGTGCCGCCTGCATGTTCTGCTGATGCTGCTGATGCTGCTGCTGCTGCTGGATCGTCGACCCGCCCGGCGGAACCATCACATACCCTGGCTGCTGAGCCACCGCGCCCATCTGCGGATGGTGTCCCGGCATCCCCATCGCCATGCCCATCCCCATGTTCATGCCCATCGCCGCCGGCTGCTGCCGCGGAATCGCCATGTCGGTAATCCACGGGTGCCGCAGCGCATCCTCGGGTGTCATCCGAGCCGCCGGATCCCACGCAAGCGTGCGCATAACGAAATCCACCAGACGCGGGTCGCGAGCCCGCGCCAGGATCTGGACCAGCGGCCGCGATCCGGGTCTCCGCCGCTTGCCCTTGGTGTTTGTGTACGGCTTGACGATCAGATTCCCCACCATGCACGCTCCGTTTGGCAGCAGCATCATGTTGCCCACTGCCGCTGCCTGCACGCCGTACGGCGCCGGCTCTGCAAAGTCTGCGCAGCGAGGCGCGCGTTCGAGCATATACGCCGGCGGCGGTCCCAGGACCTCGACCACGCACGACAGCTGCTCGCGCTCGTTCTCTCCGGGAAACAGCGGATATCCTGTCAGCATCTCGGCCACAATGCAGCCAAGCGACCACACATCAATGCCCGTCCCGTACGGCAGGCCAAGAATGACCTCGGGGGCGCGGTAGAACCGCGACTGGATGTATGTGTATATGCGCTCAGTCTCGAAACAGCTCGAGCCCAGGTCAATCACCTTGATCCCGTATGCCCCACGCTGGATATCCGCCGCAAGCTGCGGGTTGCTCAGCGGGTGGGGCGGCGGTGCGGAAGCCCCCGGCGGTCCTGTGCGCCGGGATGGCATCGGGGGCGGCCGTGCAAGCAGAATGTTCTCTGGCTTAAGGTCGGCATGGATAATGCGATGCCGCCCCATCAGCTGCAGCGACTGGAGCATCTGGACCGTCAGATTACGCAGCAGCGGCACCGGCGTGCCAGCAAACTGGTGTGCCTTTAGCCACTCGTAGAGGTTGATGCTCAGCAGCTCCATCACAATGCACAGGTGGTTGCGGAAGTAGAAGCTGGCCGTCATCTGCAGAATGTTGTGGGCCCCTGTCGGATCCCACCGCCGCAAACACTCGAGCAGCTTGACTTCGACCTGAGCCTGGTGGTGGAACCGCTTGCGGTTGCGAATAATCTTGATCGCGACAATCTCCCCCGTCTTGTGGTCGCGCGCGCGCAGAACCTGCCCAAAGGAGCCCTTGCCCAGAACTTCGAGCAGTTCATACCGGTAGAGCATGTGGTCATTGAGATGGATTATATAATCGCCGCGCTCATCGTCAAAGCCGTAGTTGGTCCGCGTTGCCACACGCGTCTTGCCGCTGCCGACATAGTATATGTGCGGGAACTCGAGAATCTCTGTACGCTCCTGAGCACTAAGCTGCTGACCATAACGCGCAATAGCCTCTTGCGGCGTGAGCGGCGACACACCGCCGCCATGATTGCTGCCACCCACGTCGGGAGACTGACCGCTGAGTCGCGATGGCGCGTGGTTTGACTGCTGAGACCGAGATGTCGCTGGCTGCTGCTGCTGCTGCTGTGTCTGCCTAGACGCTGCTCCGCCGACAGTCTGCTCGGTGCCTGGCTTTACTACAGATGCTGCTGCTGCTGCCGCTGCCGCTGCTGGGAAGTGAATGTGCATCATTTGCTGTGTGGGTGCTGGCGCGGCCGATACCGTCGACGATGGGCCCTTTTGCCCGCCATACCGCTGCTGGTAGCTGGCGATCTGCGGCCGCACTCCCTGTCCAGCCAGAGGATGTGTCTGCAGTGGCACGTTTGGTGCAATGGGCTGCGATGGCGCCACAGCCCCAATAACGCTGGCTGCCGCACCTGCGCGGGGAGCGCCTCGCATCTGCTGGTGATACCCGATGTTTGAGCTGCCAACGCCGACGGCACTGGCTGAGGATGATATGTTGCCATGGCCCCGTGCTCCTGCCCCGGCACCAGTAGCAGGCACGCTTGGCTGCAGGGTCTTGCTCTGTACTGGCCGAAGTCTGGTTGCCTGTTGTGGCTTTGTATCGCTGTCATCCCTGGTCTCGTCGCTGGATTTGCCTCGAGAGTTCGACTGGGAATTGCTTTCGCGAGTCGCTACCTTTGTCCCAGCAACTCCTGTATATGATGCCGGCGTGCGCTGTGGGCCTGTGGCATTGCTCTCACGTACGGCCTGCTGCGTGCGCCATGTCGGCAGCTTTGCCCCACCTGCGCCCCCACCGATTGATGGACGGCCAGTGACGCGACCGGCACCATTTCCGGCAGCAACACCAGATGATGTCTCGAATCTAGCCTGTAGCGGGCGATGTGTGCTCCCCGAGAGCGTAGCTGAGCTCCGCTTTGCAAACTTGCTACCGGTGGACGTGCTTGGAGGGGTGGTATCAATACCATCCCTGTCTGACGAGCTCGAGACGCGATCGCTGTTGGATGCATGAAGCTCGTGGGTTGAGGGTGTGCGCATAAAACGGCCCCTAGTGGCGCTAGGGCCAGCTCCAGTCGCCGTTTTAGGAGTGCGTCTCGATGTGTCAATCGCAGATATCGCCGCCTTGGCCTTCTCGGGATCAATAGTCAGGCGTGTCGCCTGGTGGGTCATACGACGTGGCCGCCCAGCTGCGCCTGCGGCTGCGGAGGAAGCCAGCGTCGCCGCATTATCGTCATCAGTTCCGCTTCCTGCGGTTGTAACATACGATGGCCGTTGGAGATACTGCCTCTCGGCAGTGACTCCCGGTCTTACGAGACCCACACGTGCCTTTGTGCCGCCGCTGATGGTAGCAACACCGACGCCTGTGTTTGAAGGCGTGTTCGATGATTGCTGGCCCGAGCCAGCTGCCGCTGGCGACGACGGGTTATCAAAGACCCCGCTACGGCTGCGGCGCCGCAGATGGGGGTTAAGATAGTTGCTTGCCGTTGCGCGCGACATGGTCTGTGCCTTATTCAGCGGTTTCTTTGTGCTCCCGCCAGATAGCTGTTGCTTTGTGGCAGCCCGTGGTGCTGATGAAGATTCGCCCTGTTGTCCTGACAATGACAATGCCGAAGCAGAGCCAGATTTCGCACTGTTCTGTCCTCGGACGGTAAGTAGTCTAGAGGGGGTTGAGATGTTCGACCCGACGGTTGCCTTTGAAATACGTCTGTTTGTAGACCCGGCCCGGTTCTTAATAGGAAATATGTTCGATTGCGCGTAGCTCAGTCCTAGTGTGCTGGTTCCACTACCACCAACTCCCATAGTGGTTCGGCGGGCTGAGCGGATTGGTATCCGCGGTCTAGATTCTAGCCTAGCACCTGTCCTTGGACCTCGAGGCAATAGAGAAGACTCGGCTGTATCGGAATACAAGCCAGCGTCTTCTGATGGCGAGCCTGGCGAGTGTGCAGCTGGTTTGTACTTGTTGCTGTGGCTATTTTGTCTGTTCGCAGCAGGCTTCTGGCCTCGGTGCATAAAGCTCCTACCTCTTGCAGAAGACGGCGCCGAGACAGGCTGGCTGTATGTGCTGACCTGCGTACCTTCGGGAGGTGAGGGCGAAGGTGGCTGTCTACTGGGGATGTCACCTAGGCTTCCAGCACTATCCGTGTCAATTCCAGGGTCGTCTTCGAAACTAAGGTTGTGTCAATACAGGGAGGCAAAAGAAGCAAACAATCGCATTTTCTTAGTTCGGGCAAAGAAAAGGCATAAATGGAAAACACCACATATCCCGCGTTTTATCAGCGACAGGAGAGCGCATTAGCTTGTGCATTGATTGTTTGCATTTTGCACGCCAGAGCTATGACATGCCCTCTGTCTAGGAATAAAACACCCCAATATACAAGGGTGCTTGTGCTGTGTGTACGCGACCAGAGGAATGCTGCCCTCAGATTCCGAATTTGGACCTGCTATGGAAGAGAAGCAGGGTCTATGCGAAAACGAATACGTACCTGGTCGGCTCTGAACCGTGGTGGCCGCGGATATTGCCAATTGACGAATCTACCGAGAGTTCCGAGATGCGTGGACTCGACTCTTCTCTGCTGTTTTTGGCTAGAGAACTCGCAACGGATAAGCGGACAGAGAATAGCGACGAAATTCGACCCACAAAGTTTTTTTTCCTTACAAAAGAGGCAATAGGCGTTTAGTGCAATACAAACATGAATGCGACGAAGAATAATAGTGGTGCGCGCCTGTAAATTACAAAAAAAGGGAGAAAAAAGACCAAATAATAAATTCGAAAAAAGGCAAAGTGTGCAGCTGCAAAGGCAAAATGCAGCGCGAGCTGGACTAGAGTAGAATAGAGTGAGAAGGAAATGACATCTACCGCTGGACGAAACGGGTAATAATCTAGGTGGCTCTTTATTCCCTCTGAGCTGGAAAAGCAAACGAGAAATAGTGGGAAAGCAGGGGAACATGTGCTCTGGCTACGCGCCTTTTATGGACTGTTTTGTTTCAGGGAAGGAAATTAATGGATTCTGCACGGACAGAGTATGCATATCTGCCTCGTTCTAGTTTTTGTTCTCTCACACCATCGATTCAATCAGTATCATGGATGCAGCTCAGCGGTGAGAATATCAGCTCAAGGTTGATCTGGGCCCGGACGCGTCGGTCTGGCACATGGATATGGCACACATAGCACGACTGCAATTGTCATCACCCTCATATATTCCATTACAGGGAATACAGCAGTCGCGACATTCGTCCATTCTCTAGATTCAATAGCAAGCGATACAGAGTCGTGTGTACCTCTAAGCCACGAGCGCTGAATTGAAAGGGACTCGGGCCGTAGAAATAGAGTGAAATAAAACGAAGAAACAACTGCATTGTACTGGTCTGTCAACAACAGCGCAGACCAGCACGGCATCTGGCTTATTGGTGGATCGTATTTGCCTCAAGTACTCACCTAAGTTTGTCCTCTGCGGAATCGGTACACGCAATATGTCGGGCTGGATAAAGACCTCTTCGACAAAACCTACAATTACGAGCACCAGGAATAATGACAGTATACACTTAGCGTGAGCATATCGATATCCTACTTTTACTGCCAAAACTTGTGCCGCACAGTGGAGCTCGAGGAAAATGTCGTCCGATTGCCAGCCTTTAAAGGGACTGAAAGCAGTAGAGGCTGCTGTAGAGCAAGGAAATAATGGCTAACAAGGCTGGTATGGCGTTCAATAGTGCCAAGCCTGATTCAAGGACGCACATACACGTGGAGGGAGATTATGCCCATGTGCAAACAAAAGAGAGATAAACCAGACTGTAGCTGCAGAGCTAATGTCTGATCTAGATATGCTGACTAGAAGCAGCGCACGTACCCAGTTATGTTTAGGTTAAAAGAATGGCGATAAATTGTGTGGGTGGGAGAGCGTATGCACAGACCGGACTGATACGTGGTGTGTCACTAAGGAGAAGCGAGGGTGCGCAAAGCAATGCCTTGGATGTCGATATATGAAAAATAGAAACGCAATATACAATATAGAGAGAGGAGAGAGGAAAGGGAAAGAAAAGGGAAAGGCGCGCACTTGTGTGTGTAGAGCAAACAAAAAGAAGGGGGGAAAGCTAAACGCCAGCCAAACGGAGTGGTTTATTTTTGGGTAATGCCAGCAGCAACAGCAGATATACAATACACAGAAATGTGAGCGCGTGTGAGTAAGGGTGTAGTCCCACGTGCTTACAAGGGCTGCTCAGACAAAGGCCTATTAGCAATGGAGCAACAGTTTTCCTACCTGCCTGTACAGCTGCCTAGTATACGACTAAAGCGGCACTGGCCAGAGATACCCAGACGAGACTTTTAAGTACAGATAATAACAAGCTGGACTAGTCAGCCAGCTCGATGACAGTCGTATTAAAAGACCACAGCATCATTCACTGCGTCTCTGACTACATGTGCACACACGCATATCTATGTGGAGAACCCACACAGAGACATATCTACCGCCGTTAGGGTAGGAGGGTGAGAGAGAGGTGGGGGAGATGAAGCAATGGGGGAAAGTGTATGAAATGAGAACACCAGTAAAGACAGACAAGACAGAGAGAACCGCTTTCTCCACAATGCTTCTGGCAAGGTGGTCTTGCAAGTGGCTACAATGCCGGAAGACTTACCTGGATCCAGATCATCCTCAGAACACATGCTATCCGCAGAATCGTGATAGGTTTTAATAGCATCGGCAATGCTGGCCGTAATCGGGTCGATGGTGGTCAGACGTACATGCTGGCGCCGAGACCCGCCTGCAGCTGCTGGAATATTGCGATCAACTGAGCTGGTATGGCTGTGCTGCTCTGTATGGTCTTCAGTTAGAGTGCCCCTGTGTGAAGAGATCTCGGACGATACCCATGAAGCCGTGCGTTGTCGCGATATGCCCGGGCTAGAGTCGCTGCACATGGCCTCAATCGCCACCGAGAGACTGGTTATCTGCCTGTTGCTACCATCGTGGAAAGCCTCTGCTGTCGCAGCGTCTGTCGCGCTAGCGCTGGGGTGCGCATTGTTGTCAACGCCGGACGGTAAACTGGCCTCACCGTTCATACTCAACAGCTGTGCATTCGCCTGCGATGCGGGTTCTGCTGCTCGGGGAGTTTTAGAGTGCGTAGAATGTGTAATTCGAAAAGTAGGAGTGGCACGAAACTGAAACAGAGCTTGACTGACCCGGGACGGGCTGCCCAAATCCAAATAAGCAAAATCACTGTCATGGCTGATTTGATCCGCATCCGAGTGATGATTCGCGTGTACCACAGTAATTCTGGTAGGATATTTAGACTGGGAGCATTTCAGTTTAGGCATGCAATATTCGACACCTGCTGCTTTCCCATGCCCACACCTTGCTTAATACATTCATGCCTATGGCTACTGATTTCCTTCATTTGTAAGACTACTGAATGGCTACAGGATATTATCCATTTTCAAGCCAGCACTGACATGTTCCCATCACCCGCCACCACTCTTTCGCTTTATCATTGCACCACCTGTTATTTCGCTTTGTTTTGTTGTAGAATGCCGGAGGGAACCGCCATGTCGTGCAAGATCTTATCACCTGACTAGATCTTATGTTTAAGGCAGTGCATTTATTAACAAGGGTTTTTGTTCTTGCGGCGAGCATCTAAACAAGAAAATTAAATCATCTATACCACCCCCCTTTGGTACGACTTGTTCGTTTGTTTCAGCATGTGAATAAAGCCTAACTGTGCATATATTGGGTTGAAGCATACTTTAGCACGCCGAGCCGTAGCAAGTCACATTGCACCACTGCCTGCTTACATGACATGCTTCTACGTCGTAAATCCAGGTTTGTCCATATATTTGGCAGTGAACACCTGCTGCAGAATAAAAATCCCGACGTCTCTTATGTCGGTAGATGCGCCTACATCAGTACCAGGTCAGAATATGCATTTGCACGAAATGACGACAATTGTGGTGGTATAACTTGCCCATCTGTATTTTTTCATGCTCTCTGTGGTCGCTGCAATCCTGCATTTCCCTTTGTCTTAAGCACAGCATTATAAACATATGGTTGGCCACTTTGTTCATCTCCCAAACAAATACGCATGTCGATGTAGCTGCTAGCATCTATGGACGGCAGTGTTGTTTGCTCTGCATTCTTGTACATTATAAACAAGACAAGGTGTGGCGGCGTTGCGAATATATATAGTACAGTGCTGGCGTCTCCGGTATCGTCCGAATAGCAAGGAGCGCGCAGACCTATATAGACGCAACTCTTTAGCTAGATAAAAAATGTACAAACATGAACAATAGGCGCTAGACAGCTGCAGAGCGAGACAAAGTGAAGCAAAAATAAATCACATTTCCTGTCAGCCCCGAAACGCTGCAACCCCGTCTAATTTTTATCCTTGCCCGCCGCAGTGGCAGACAGATGACAATTTAGACTTATTACGCCTGCAGATTCACCATGACCATTCCGTTTTCCGAACGAGTACAACATTGGCCGAATCCCAGGGGTTTCTATTTGTTCCCTTTCTCTTTGCTGTCAAGAATATGCAAGTATAGTCCTGATGATTTCCCTTGTTCCTTGGAAGACAAACTTTGTGGAACCCAATTGTGTGGAGCACACCCACACCCACACCCACGCGCACTTTTGCCTTATACGAGTATATAAGCGGCGTGTGTGTCGCATAAATGTCAGACAACCATGGTCATTGCATCTTCATTTTGTTTTCTCTTGCTCTATACGTTCTTGCCTAGTTTGCTCCATTTCCAAAACCTTGCAAGCAGTAGTAACCTTATTTACGTCCCACCGCTTTTGTCTCCTTATTCTACTGCCGTTCACCACTACTCTAGAGCGGACAGTCCCTCGAATCCCTCCATTACGTTTGTGATTCATAAGTCCTATCGATCCCCAGACACATTTATAAGAACACTCCCCGCTAACTAAACGTCAGACTTGCAAGCGAAACCCGGGCTGTGGCTATTGTTTGCCTTTACAAATGTATAATTGTGTTTTGTCTCCCTGAGCATCTCTCTGGCGTATTGTTTTCTGTCCAGACCTTTTTGTCCCTCAAAGGGTACAGCATCCCTTTATCGACCACGGGAGCTTGCGAGGTTTACTGCGCCGTGTAGCCACTGGTCTGCCAATCATTTAACTTGGCCGTGCTTATTTTGGTGCTGGAGAGAATTTTCAAATATCCATTTGCTGTATTTCTTCTCACGAATTCTGTTGCCCCTTGTAGTTCCAGCTCGCACATAAATCTATAAAAAGGCGGGGTATTATACTCGTCATAATCTTTAGCCATATTCTTCAGTAATTGTAGTTTTTTTTTTTAATTTCTTCGCTCTAGTATTACCCCCATATAATGGCAGCTTTCAGCGGTATAATGCAGCGGGACTATCCGACCCAGGACCCGTACGAGCAAAACGGTACGCCAATATACCCAGGAAACGCTATAATCAAGTTTTAAGACCGCTTACTCCGCCACTAGGTATGCATTGCGGACGGTATACTTACAAGAAGGCTTCCCGTGCGAACTGTATTTAAATTTTGATGTTACATTTACTATAATATTAAACTATATATAAAATATCCTAAGCCATATTACACATCCAGGCACAGATACACCCTTTAGTTTTAGGAGTTTTACTTCTAACCGTGGACAACTCTTGACCGTTCCTGCTCTCCGTCTTGCCTGTCTGCATTCGCAGCAGCATTGCCCAATCATCTATCCGCACTCTCTGACATCATGCGCACAAAACAACGTCATTGCGTATTACAGCTACTTGCTTGTTTTACAGTAGAATGGTTGAGCATACCTCACATGGAATTACCTGCCATTGTTGTTGGCCACTCCATGCTGGATCCTGTTCTTGTCCTCTTTGTAGTACCACATCATCCTATTTATAGTGTAATGAAGTGTCATAGATACAAGGTAGGGTTGATTCCCAAGTACTATAGCCCGCTAGTAATATTGCACAATTGGCAGGTCGCATCGGTTTTGATCGTCGGCCAGCCGCTTGCGGAGATGATACCAGCACTTATAATTTTCCATAGTTTGAAAATCAAAACAACAGATCTGCGATAGAAAAATTAATTCAATTGTAAAATGGAAGTTCCCGCTTCCGTAAATAAAAATAGGACAAGGAATCGATACAACGAGCAAACTATTGTTTGCACATAGGTGCTGTGATTAGAAAGGATTGTCAACATATTGTTTTGCCTTTCAGCTGAAAATATGCAATTACGCAAACAATCGTAGCGGCTTCAGCGTCGAGCCTCGACGGGACCACCGCGACTTTGTCTTGACGTCGCCTGGCATTTGTGTCTGACCTACAGCTGTAATGTTGCGCTCAGCTCCGTCGAGC
>JANBOJ010000266.1:0-22036 GCA_027574685.1 Coemansia erecta
ATGTCAAAGTGAGAAAGTACTGTTTGTGTCTGGCGTATTGACATGGTGTGTTCGTATTGCTAATGTGAGTTTATGGAAAGGAAAATATGTGGATGAAGAAGCAAAAGAAAAAAGCGGGCGGACCGCAACGTCAGCTTTCAAATAATTGCAAACCCTGTGATTTCTCTCCATGCCTGGATTCTGGGGTTGAGAGAAACCACTGCGCCACCCTTCTCTCTCCATCGTTGTCTTTTTTTGCGCAGCCTCTTCTTGTGTGATATTTCCCTGCTTCTCCATTATCTGCACCCTATCTAATTTTCACATCCCGCCTCCAGCGCCAAACCACCGCACATGGTAGAGAAAAGGGCTCTATTGATGCACATTAGATTATACTTGAGATAGACATTGTTTTACATTTTCTTTTCAGGACGACAAGATCCAGTGTGAGGAGATAGGTGTGGCTTGAAAAAGCACTAAGTGAGAGAAAAGCCATATGATGACGACGTGTGGTTCTGTAGCAGCCCAAGTATTGTCTTTTTTTAGATTGGCGTAACGCATGATGCAGCATATATAGCAAATGAGGCTTATATAAATATCACCATAAATAACTGTTACGCGCAGTGGACACAGGGTAGTGATCCAACATTGGTTAAATCACTGGCTAATACAAGAACAAAGCATCTAGAGCTCATGTTGATAAATCTTTCCTTATATATAGTTCTTTATGTTTAAAAGGAGCTAGCGACCGTTTGGTACGGTCGCTTGTTTTTTCTTAATAAAATATTGCAAAGATCTTAAAAATTGTAACATCGCGGTAACTGAAATTGTGTGCCTTTTACTAAACATAATATAGCAAAATAACTGTTGCATATCAAGCAAAACCGGGTCTTCAGAACTTGATGGGGCCAGGTTTTGTTGTTTTTCAGGCAAGTTAGAGAATACTTGGTACTGGATGTGCGCCGTATGTAAAAGATGGCCATGTAGTTTTTGCGGAGTTTCAGCTGCCATTGCTAGGAAAGAAAGTCGCGACATGTCCCACCATCTTCGGCAAACTAAACTTGCCTAGCGACAGCATTAGGTATAAGATGGCGTATCCGGCCAAATATGCTCTGTTCATCTCGCCATTCTTCAATTTAATTATATTCGCCCTTTCATATATATTCAAAACCATGACTAGAAAACAAGCCCAAACACCCAGACGGGGCAACCAGTCCAACCGCCATAGGGCTGTAAACAGAGCTATTGGAAGGCCGGGTAGCATGAGAGTTTCTAGAGAAACACGCCGGCGGACTGGCGTCGTCCTCCGCACGCTTCGCGAAAGAGCGCTGCACAGAGACGCGGCTGAGTCTCTTTTTAGTCTGCATGCCCTTCAGCGCAACTTTACGCAGCAGAATGTGCTTATCCCTCACATCACCACAGCTGAAGCCGTCAAGGATTCCAAGGCTGTCGAGGCTGCCCGCATTCTGCTCCGTATGCGCGCCGACATCACCGGTCCCCCGTAGCATCACCCGTCCAGCACGTCCTCAATTAGCACCACTAATATTGCTAAGGCTGCTGGAATTCTGCTTCGTATGCGCGCCGATGTCAACTACCCTCCACAGCACCACCCGCCCAGCCCTATCCCGAGTAGCTTCACCGAGAGTAATGACGCGACCGGCCCCTATGCGAGCAATGACGAGGCTAGTCCCAACACAAGCGATAACGAGGCTGGTCTTTATGCAATCGATGACGAGGCCAGTCCATACGCAAGCGATGATGATACTGGTTTGTACGATAGCGACGTGTACGGAGCGGAGTATACCATTAACAGTGAGCCTGAAGAGGAACACTCCGCTGAAAGCGGAGCCGAATCAACTGACATGATTGGTAATGATTTCTTCCCTGCTAGTCATAGCACATCTGTTTGAGACGAGGATACAGATACTGAGGACCGTGTAGATAACTACACGATGCACTGAGCTGTGTTTTTTGTATATCATACCTATCCAATGTAAATTGCTTTGTCATTTTCATTTAGCCTTGTTTAAAATTTTAGGACCACTATTTAAACACGAGCATAAAAACATTATATTTTCAAAGAAACAAGCAGCCGCTTAGTCGTGGCTACTTGTTTTGTTATATTATATACTTTATTCGCTCACTGAGATGATTTTTGATCAATAGACGTATCAGCTTTACGTTAACCGCTGTTCAAGGACATGCCGCATTTCGTCATCCAATGATCCTTGGAGTAACAAACGTTTTGTAAAATATTACACTCTTCACTATATTTTCATGTTTAGTATTATTCTACTGGCGGCACAGTGCGACGGCAAGGTAGATGCGCTCGTGCTGGGAGTCGACACTGGCAATGCCGCCACGCACCTTTCGCGGGCGTTGAGAGAGGCAGTGCCTGGGATTCAGATTGTGGGTGTCGAGCCGACGAACTCGGCAATCGGCGAAACGAGCGTGGCCAACCCGCTGGCCCGCCGCTGGCTTTATGAGGACATTGGTCGAGCATATGCACCGAGGGCACTTGCACCCGGATTGATTGATATGTGGATCCAGGTGAGCGACGCGGTGGCATACTCGATAACAAGGCGCTTTATCAAGGTTTGTATCCACACAGGCACCTCTGCGCGCGTATCGGTAGCCGCAGCAAAAATATATGCAACATTGACGACTCATAGCAACGACAGCAGCGTGGCAATAATGTTGGAAACCCTGTGAGGAGCTACGATGAGGTGCTGTTTCCGGTTGAATGGATGCTGGTCCACGACCTTCTCGACACGCGCATGCTGAGCGATCTGCAGTGCAAGCAGCATGGGCAGTACCGTGGCACCTCTGCCGAGGACCTACAGCTTCCGGCTGCTGTCTCTGTCAGCGGCGACGATTCTGTTGGCGCAGCCGTCGTGCTCATGGCAAGGACAAAGGTACCGAAAGCGCACGTCACCACTACTGGCTCATTACTTCTAAAATAATGCCGGGCAAACTCGATCATTTTTGAAACACACAGCGTAGCGTTTGTCACTAATGTATTCCGACACTTGAGTTTAAAAGCGGCAACCAAGTATAATTCTATTGTCTTCTTTGAATACTGGAACACTACCATTCTAAATGAATACTAACTGTGCGCTGAAACCCCGATTATATAATGTAACGAATGTAACAAACAAATATGTATTACCACCACACTATTCATTATGTTCCCCAGTTCATTGCCGCAATTGCCGCATGGCCGAATTCTCAAACAATGCCAGAACCACCGCATCCTCACTCTTTACGGTCTTCTTCTATTCACCTAAGCTCCGATTGTTCTGTATTCTATTCCTTCTATGCGCGCCTTGTTTGATAATACAAGTGCTCTCAAACAGCTCCAGAATTTCACTGGCACATGTATTGGGTAAGAGTGTCCGTGCAAACACTGCAGCAGAGACAATGCTGCTGACCAAACTGACTCTGCAACAGCCCACGAACCGGAGACAGAACTCAGGCAATGGATCGGGGAGAACATGCAAAACTCCTTCGCAATAGTCGTGGCAGCCTCGTTCCTACACACACAAACCAAAAAAGCACTTGTAATATCGGCAGTGGCGCACCCGATAGTTTTTATATTAATCTACAAGAACCGGGAGGGGAGCTGCGTATGCCCTTTGGCAAGGGTGCACACTTGCTGCGGAACATCGCAGCCCTCCCCCCTCAAAGGCAACATTTGACTGCGTACTGGTAAGAATGAACTAATGATACAAACCGCAAATGAATCAACAGCAGCAGCATCGACAAACGACAACCACGAAGACGACGACGACAACCACACCACAATGGCCAAGCTAGATTTTTTACATCTCTTTTGTTCATTAAACGATCTGCCCAGGCAGAGGTTTAACGGCGACCATCAATCAGCGGTCATACTTTCCCTTGCCTTCTAAAAAAAACTAAAAATTAATTGCAAGAAGTGAAATAAAGCGAAAACTAATGAAGATAAACAAGAGACTCGGTACTGTTGCCCTGACTGTACCTCTTTATATATACCAAGAGTTCCTTCTCCAAGCGACCTTGATGCCGAAGAATTTGATGTTTGTGAACTTTGTTGTTGTGACCGCAGCACCATTTGGTGCCTTCCCGCATGACAACACTTTCCAAATAAGATGTGCTAGGCATGGAAATACAATAGTTCTATCAGCCAAGCTCATGGCGTATGCGGAAAACAATGAGGCAACGGGTGTCTAGACGCATAGCGGGCACCTCGTGTATTCCCAGTCGGTCTGGCTGATGTCATATTTCCGCAGCAAGCCCCAAGAACGTTGTCTCCTGTCGAGTTCACACAAACACCATGCCACAGTATCCGATAAACAGTTTAACTAGTCTCGACTTGATCTAATTAGACATGATTTACTGTAAAATAAAAACATCAAAAACGATAAAACGTAAGAAAAAAGGGGGAAAAAGCTCACCGCACCAACTTGACATACAGGATCAGCAGCACGAGGGCGACGCCAACGACGACGATGCCCGTGGTGATCATCTTGTTGGCCATCAGCCGGCGGGTCATGGTGCGCAGGGTGCGCTGCGACCTATCGATATGCGCATCAGCCTCCATCAGCGTATTCCGCGTGCTGACAATCTGCTCCCTCTGCGCCCTCAAGTCCTGCAGAATGCCCGCGCCCACGGCCTCAGTCTCAATAGCAATCCGATGGCTCTCCTGCAGTCTCCGCGTGCCGCCCTCCAACCGCTCATTCCCGGACAAAAGACGGGTCCTCTGGTCGCCATCCAGGGCGCCGCCCTCCGAAGAAGACAACGAGGGGGAGCCGCCGATTCCGCCCGCGTGCTCGCCCAGCAGCGCCCTTCGGTTAGCCTCATGGTTGCCCATGCCCTGCGCCACACGTCGGGCGTCCTGCTGCAGCCGCGTTACGTCCTCCTTGTACTGGCGGATACGCGGGCCGGCGCGTGCGCGCTGCGCGCCGCCGAGGGAGAGGAGTTCGACTTCAAGCTGCTCGGCGAGTTCGAGCGCCTCGGTGAGCTCTTGCTCGGTCGTCTGCAGCGCCTGCCGCCGCTCGGCGCCGGCTAGGCGGGGCACTGTGGTCTCGAGGCGCTGCCGCGCGGCGGCGATGAGCGCGCTGTACTCGGTCTCGTAGCTGTCGAACAGTTCGGAAGACATGATTTTATTAAATGTGTGTGGATTTGGCGTATGTGTGGAAAATTCGAGTTGTAAAAGACAGTGTGGAAAAGAATATTGTTAAAAAGGAGGTGCGGAGGGGGGAGAAAGAGAAGAAAGGAAAAAAACGAACAAAGGCAGGCGAGAGAAAATTACGACCTGCATTTTGTTGTGCTTGGCGCATTCGACGTCATCACGAGATCTGGGTTTTCAGCCTCGAGCCATAAAAAGCAGAAGCAGAAGCAGGACAGCTGCGACCGAGCAAATCTTGCCTCTTTCCATCCACTCCATCATCCATCCCTCCACCATGCACACTCTTAGCCTCCTCATCCTATTCCTCGCGCTACCCAGATGCGTTCTCGGCCAGGCAGCCCGGCGGATCGCCATCGTGGGCGGCGGGCCGGCCGGTGCCGCGTCAGCCTACTTTGCGCGCGACGAGCTCCAGCAGCGAAGCATCCAAGCGGACATCCACGTATTCGAGCGGCTCCCGCGGCTCGGCGGCCGGGCCCACGCCGGCACCATTGAGCACGCCAACCGCACGCTGTACTACGAGCAGGGCGCCTCGATGTTCATCGGCAAGAACCTCCACATGGTCGACCTCGCCCGGCGCTTCAACCTGACGCTCTGCCCGCACCCCTGCACGCTGCACCCAGCAGACACGCAGGAAAGCAGAGACGACCCGGTGGTTGATGCTGGGATGCTCGGCGCATACGGGATCTGGGACCCGCTGCCTGGTCCCGTGGCTGGCCCGGGCCGCTGGGCGGTGCGCAGGCACGGGGACCAGCCGCTCAGGGACATGCTGCGGGCGCTGTGGCGCTACGGCGGGCTAGGCGACCTGCGCAGGGTGCGCGGGCTTACCAGCCAGGCTGTCGACCAGTTTATGCAGTCGTACGGGCAGTTTGCGCGGCCCGGCGAGGGCATCTACGCCTCGTGGGACGCCTACCTGGCCGACCGCCCGGCGCTGCAGCAGGCCCTGTACTACCGCGCAGCCGAGCTGTACAGCCACGGCAGCTCGCGTATCTCGCAGCGCTTCCTGCGCGAAGTAGTGTCTCTGGCCACGCGTGTCAACTACATGCAGGACGTCGATGTGGTCAGCGCCATGGGGGCGCATATCTCGATGGCCGCCGAGTCTGACGAGGCCTTCTCGGTGGCCGGCGGAAACTTCCAGGTGTTTGACAGGATGCTGGGCGACTCGGCGGACGTGCACCTGGGCTGCGAGGTGGTCTCCGTTGAGCGCGAGGGCTCCGCGTATCGACTGGTGACCAAGGAGGGACCGGTGGATGGCACGTTCGATACGGTGATTGTGGCCGCGCCCCTGCCGCTCACTAGGCTGCGGCTGCCGGATGGGCTCGGGGACGCGGGGCGTGCGGCAGAGGTGGAAGTGGAGTATGTGCGCATGCACGTTACCTTTGTTATCGGCAGGCTGCGCGCCGACCTGTTTCCTGCCGACGGCCTGCGCCTGCTGCGCCTGGTGGTGACGCCCTACGGCACCACGCAGCCGTTCAACTGCCTGTCATTCCTCGCCTGCCTCGACGGCGCCCAGAACTGCGGCCGGCCGGACGGCCTTGCGCTGTTCAAGCTGTTCTCGCACACGCCCATCGACCTCGACCGAGTGTTTGCACACGTGCAGTGGCACCGCCGCAACACCTGGCATGCGTATCCGCGGCTTGAACCGCGCAACGGCAACAAGTATGCTGGCGGGGATGATTCGGGGGCGTTTAGTCTGAGTAGGAAGTCGCTTCCGCCTATTGTGCTCGACCGCGTGGGTAAGGCTGGCGTGTTCTATGTTAATGGCATGGAGGCCATTTTTAGCACCATGGAGTCGCAGACTGTTGCCGCACGCCATGTCGTGCGTCTGGCATTGTTTGGCGACAAAGCCTCCGTCTAGCTGTGCTTCACCTATTAGAGGGCTTATTTGTCTATAAAGAGTATAAGCCTCTTTCCTTTATTAATCATTTTTAAAGTCTTGTGTTGCGTGCCTTTTAGACAAGGGAACATATGAAATAGAGACTCGGCAAGTAAAAATGGAAACGTTGTAAATATATGTGCCTGATGGCAAGAAATGCGCCCGCTTCTTTTCCTTTCCTACCACCTGCCTCTACCAGTAATAAATTCCTATTTTAATTAGAAAAATGCCAATCCATGTCGCCCTAAGCAACCTTTTCCTAGCATCGAAAGACACACTGCACCTTGAATCCAATGTGCACGATTACTGTCCTGAAGGCCGTCCTGACTTTTTTACATACAATGATGAAGACAATGATGGCGACAACTTTAGCGATGACGACTTTGATAACTTTAACAATGAACCCGCCCCTGTGCCTGCCCAACAAGATACTATGCGTATAGGATACAGTATCATATACCGCTTAGGCCTACCCACTGGAGACATTGGAATATATGTACCTGAGTTTCCACAACGTGCAACCAGTATACTAGCCCAGGTAATTGGTAACCTTGCAGAGATGGATGAGCCGGTCATATTTTCTCGTGTTGTCTTTAGAATGAGCAGAACGGGCTCGTTTAATGATGCTGAGCCATTTAACGCAGATACATTCTTAGATTCAGCCAACTACACACTTTTGGTATCTTTAAACAATCTTACTCAGTGATAACTACGCATTTTGCCAATGTAACCTTGTTGGTTTCAATGTGTCGAGAACAAGTCCTCCAAAATACAGAACATAGTGGCGTTGCACATCCTATATAAGTAACGTAGGGATGCCTCGATTCGTAGGTAGAAGGTGAGTACTCAGAGCACTAATGTGTTATTTGCTTTTAGAAAGCCATATTAGTCTATTCGTAAATAAATTTACAACCTATCGAGAGCCCTGTTCCATCTATTCTTTATCCGCTAGAATACTCTAGTGTGCCGGCAGCAATGGCAAACTGTTTTAAGTCATTTTAATGCTATTGGCTGATGCCTTTCCTTGTGTAAAAAATCTTAAAGCACTAGCAAAATATATTGCGCATGTGCTAAACAAAAAAGCATGCCAAGTATCGCAGGTTGTCGTTGCCAAACATGCTGTGTACTTTTAGTTATTTGGCAACAATTTCTTGCCAGTTGGCATTCCATCCATTCTGGTACATATTAAACTACAAAGAATAATTATTTTTTTGTAAAATAAATAATTGTCAAAATTTTTCTATTTTTAGTGCCTTTGAACAGAGGAATTGCTGATTCCGAGCCTCTACTATACCAAAATAGCTACCTCAAATAAACACCCCCTTTACTATATAAGCCTTGATTGACGGATGGTGGACAGTGTCTACCTCCTTTCTTCTTATTTTACAGTGTACTTGCTTATAATTGCATAGCTATCCATCTTCACTTAATAGGAAAATGCCAATTCGCTGCTTTTTGAGCAACCTTTCTCTAGCATCTATTGACAGGCAAAACATTGAATTCAGTATGCAGGTCAAATGTCCTGAAGAATCATCCGCTGTTTACTATGACGATGATACTGATAACCATAACGATGAATCTATCACCATGGCTGCTGTTATGTTATAAATGTAATATATTAAACGTGACTAAGCGAAGCCAATGTTGTATCGCAAGAGGATGTCAGGGGAGGGCGCCTTATATAGGCGCCATATGATCAGACGATTAAATCATACAACAGCTGCCCAATCAGATACGCTGCGTCCAAAATACACTATTATATATCATCCTAGCATATACATTGAACAGTCTGTAATAACCATTTACGAGTCTCCCTCATCACCACTCCATGTATTTAGTAATATAATGAAGAGCCTAACCCCTCTGAATCTTACATTTGACGACATAGTTGTTGAGATGAGCACAGCATGGTCATTTGATGATGTTGAGAAGTTGAACATTGCCAAATTTATATATTCGACCGACTACTATCTTATGGTAAGACCAAATTATTAAACCTAGTAACGTTTGTGTAATTTGTCAATATATCATTAGCAGTTTCAATGTAACAGGAATGAGTCTTTGTCTGAAATACGGCGCATAAGTGTACCACACGGACAAGAGGTTAAGACTACAGCAGCCAATTAGTCCTCTGTGATGGGCGCTACAGTGGTCACTATACGACTCTGTTAACCCTAAATACTTATTCTGATCATTAGTCTAAAATATGTAAAGAACAGATACCTTAATTGCCTGATATAACGTTGGCTTCCAGACTATATATGTGCTATGAGTGCTGAAAGTACCAAACTGTAAGAACAGTGAATTCCATAAGCAGCACCCGTCAAATGACTATCACTCTTTTTTAATGCTGTGCTTTTTCTTGGTTGCCAGTGTTTTCAAATGCTATAGCAGCAACAATTCGGCGTTTTTCAACAAGGATTTTGTTCTTCTATTACTAGATTCGTAAACTTTTAAAGTCTTGCCATGCTTTGCAAATTTATACAAAGAAATTCCTGATTTCAAGTCTGTCGGAGAAAAATAAGCTGGCAAAAATTCACGCATCTAGTGGTATATAAATTCTGGATAAAAGGATAGTGTCCTCACCACCTTTCTTTCTTTACCTATTTACTTTTATTATAATATACATGTATTTTAAGATACAGGAAAAATGACGGTAAATATTTCAGCTTGGTCTGATACCCCAGATCCAATTTATACAATTATATACAGTTCGGCAATACCTATCAGATTCCACGAAAAACAAGTCTATGTTTACCCTTCATCGGTATCCGATGTAGAAGACAGTGTGTTGAATGGGCTTGAAGGATGGCACAGTAGGTTTATCTCAACAGATTTTACTATTCAAATGAGTAAAACTGGATTATTTGAAGATGCTGAGCAGTTTAACATGGTCACCTTTACACGCTCCCTTGACTACAAGATTATTGTTAGTCCAAGAAACTGGGATCATATGATGGATACAATGTATTTTATTGGATAGCTTTGCCGCTAGGGTAGGTTTTTGTGTTAATAATTTAGCTTTTAATGTTTCTATTAAACCCTTTTTAAAATGCTTCCACCTCTCCAGTCAACATGAAATTTGCTTTAAAGGTGTGCCCCATCTCACGGTGTTGCATCAGCAACCAACCTTTTTGTGCTTTCTTTTTGGATATTTTAATACATTATCCTTTGTTTGCCCCAACCCAAGCCTTTCCCTCTATTAAACCCCATGACTTTGTCTTCTGCTTATTAAAACTGCTCCAACAATATTCCCAACAGCTAACTAAACAAAGAAACTGTACTTAATGGGAAACAATTTAGCAATACTTTGTAGTAGCTTAATAATTATTTACAATAACGACAAGGAGAGACACTTCCCTACTCTGAAATATTTGCAGGTATAAAATCCCTAGTCATCCCTTTGTCCATTTCTAGCTCAAACAGATTTAACAAATATCTATTGTAGCCTACCTTCAAATTTACTACCAACATGCCTCTACTTTGCTTTAACAATGCTACCCGTCAGAGCCGAATTTATGATGACAGCATGTACTATGACGATGAGGCAAACTATTATGCCCATATGGAGCTGGAATATGAGCTGGGTACGCCATCTCCACCCACACTTTTTTAATACATCCTCAGACTTATTTCTGAAAAAAAAATACAGAACATTTGCTTAGTGAATATGTTGGTCATTCCGATTATTATTCTGGTTTTAGTTATTTATGTAATAATGAGTATTATTGCTAAATAGCCTATGAGACATTGTTCTGGAACCAAGTAATATTTCAAGAAACGCTGACAGATACATTTGTCTTGCTTCTATCCAACGGTTATTCTACTAGCTTGTAAAGTCGTCGCCTCTTAAATTAAATCAGAAATAAACAATTAGCTATTGGATTTGTTTTAATAAATTACAAAGCAATCTTTTAAATGTCAGTTGTTTATTATATAAAGAAATGCTTACTCTTCATGTGCATGTAAAAAAAGAGAAATGTAAGCGACCCTTTTAATTTATTTTACTTTTCTTCTCATTCATTCAATTGTCTTTAATATACTTTAGAATTTGTTTGCTATGGAAAATACACCTGCTGAGAAGACTTACCGGAAACTTATTGAAAACAATATTCTGGGCGGGAATGGCCATATCCTTAATGCATTATCTGAAACCCCAAATATCAATATTAGTATCATTGTCAAGGGAATGTCATACAAGTATAAAACTACTTATATTGCCAGAGAACTTTGCCGAGCGCACTATGGTATTTCTGAAATAAAGAGAGCATTGGGAGACCATCTATCACTCACAGAGTGGTATATGGTTGTCAGAAATGCCTATTATCCGGGATATAACGATAATGATGCAAAAAGAAGATTACTAGAAATTCGTGCCATGGATCTCGAGGGCAACGTTCATCCCGATATCGAGGAATCCCTGGCTTTTGGAATAATTGACTACATATACCTGTGGTCATTGTTCTTTGACCAGCGTACTGCTTGTCAGATGCTCCGCGAGAGAGAATATACCATTGAACAGATTATTTATGGTTTAAGAGATTACAAATCGGTGTTTGACTACAAGATGAGTGCACTGTGCTATGAAATGATATTTAATGAGCATAAGGACAATTACTCACCAGAGATTGTAGAGTTAATGAAAATGGCTTTTATAATCGACTCGGATGGCGAGTTTTACCACGAGAAAATAAAGAATATCGTTAGCCACACAAGCTCATTCATTCCGAAGCAGAACCAGGTCAACTTTTTTGCACAAACTGTTAGCCATACCTTTCCTCGTAATGATGTAGGCAGCGAGCTTGCAAAAATGGGGTTCTCGGAAAAGGAAATCGATACTGTTAGATCCACCCTTTAAGTCTTCATTGTTTAGAAAAGGTATGTCTGTATACACAGTGTCACCACATGATATTTTTTAGTGTTAGTTACTGGTTCAAGTTATTCTTTAAATAAAAAACTTCAAGCTATCATGAGCTACCGCTCTAACGTATACAGCATCGTATTATGACGAATGACACAAAAGACCCTGCGGATTACATGATAATTTTTGCTTGTGCGACCGCAGCAACAATTCAGAAAATGTCTGTGGGCTGGTGGTCATTTTATTTCATCGATCCCTTTTCCTTCTTTTTCAATTCATTGCTTTTTTCAAATGCATAGTACTCAAAAATGAGCACAGACAGCGACAATGGCGGAAATGCCAATACCTATAGCGAGCTCCAGGGGCTGTCTGAGCTTGGTGTGCATTTCATAGACCAGCAGGCGCTCGAGCAAACGGTGCACACCCAGGCCGCGCGCGATATGGCACAGACCGAATTAGAGGTCGAACAGAAGCGGCTTCTCCGCCTGCAAATTCAGCTTGACAAAAGAATCGAGCAGCTCGAAAAGACACGCAATACACTGGCAAGCACCAAGGCGACCACAAAGCGCTACCAGACAGCCCGTGAACGCGCCAAGCAGCTCGAAGACGAGATAGAGCAGACAAAGACCGACATGGCTGAGATCAATAGTCGTATGCGTGAGATACGCGAGCGCGTGCGTGTGACAGAGCCGAGCGCCAGTCTAGCTACCATGCTTGTTCCTCGGCGCCAGGCGGCTATCAACGCCGAACAGAGACGCTATAAGACGTCTACGGATGACCAGGATGTCGAGCCAGAAGACAGCGAAGAGACATATATGCCACCTTCCAAGGCTAGCACTGGTCGTCGGCGCGCAAACAAGCGAGTGCATTCAGACGACGAATTTGTACGGATTGACTTCGATTCTGATGACGCCAGCTATCATGAGGAGTCTTTGCAGGAGAGTACAGCTGAGTCTCGCAGTATCGATCCCAGCGACGACGAATTAGAAGATGGTGGTTTATTGAGGCGTTCAAGACTACGCGAGCTTGATCTCCATGACGACGGGAACGAGGCCATGTACCAGAGCCGTCTTTTCGGCTGGTCTGTCGCTCGCTGGCGTGCGCGACAAGCAGCGGATAGCAACTCTGGAGTTCGTGTCGAGGTTGATGATAGCCATGTCCCACGAGCACAGCTGATTGAGGAGCCATTTTTGGATGACCCTGATGACGCAGACCATAGGATCAGGGCGCACGATCGAGTCAAGCCACCACTGCGTGTGCCGCGACAGATCTGGACCAGGCTGCTAGAGTACCAGAAGGCGGCCATGCAATGGATGTTTACGTTACATCAGCAGAACGCAGGCGGTGTTCTTGGCGACGAGATGGGTCTTGGCAAGACGGTCCAGATAGTTGCTTTCCTTGCATCTCTCTATCACTCGCGGATGCTAAGCAGCCCGTCCATCATTGTGTGTCCGGCTACGCTAATGCGTCAGTGGGTGCGCGAGATACATACTTGGTGGCCGGCGCTGCGCGTAGTCATTCTGCACAGCACTGGCTATGCGATGCGGATAGGCATATCGGCAGACGAGGCGCAAGGAGGCGCGGCTGGGTCGGAAACCATCGGGCAGCCTGCGGACCTGTCTACCAATCTTCCGGCAGACGCCGAAGCGTCAATCTGGGAAGCTGCGCAGAAAACCAATTCTGAGTTTGGAAACACTGTTGGCGGCCCGATCGAGGTTAGCGGCGATCTTGTGCTCGAGTACAACAGTGACGACGACTACGAATACGACGCATATGGATCACGACTTCGCCGGAAGCGCCGTCCGCGTGGATACGTCGACTGGCACAGGCGCCAGCAGCAGCAGCACAGGAACAAAAAGAAGAAGCGAGTCAAGAGAGCTGGAATGTCCCAAGCGTCCAAAGAGAGCATGCGGCGAGCCCATGCGCTGATCGAGCATGTCTTTCAGCATGGCCACATTGTAGTTGTCACCTATTCTGGCCTCCAGATCTACCGGGACCTGCTGCTCTCGCGCAGATGGGGATACGCGGTTCTGGATGAGGGGCATATGATCCGCAATCCAGATGCCGAGGCTACGCTAGCATGCAAGCGGCTCGATACCAGGCATCGGATGCTGGTGACAGGCACGCCAATCCAGAACAATCTGACCGAGCTATGGTCGCTGTTTGACTTTATCTTTCCAGGGCGACTGGGCACGCTGCCAGTGTTCAACAACCAGTTTGCGGTTCCTATCACTGTTGGCGGCTACGCAAGCGCCAGTGAATTGCAGGTGCGTGCTGCCTATCGCTGTGCCTGCATTCTTCGCGATCTGATCGACCCGTATCTCTTGCGTCGCTTGAAGGCGGATGTTGCGCGTGATCTGCCTCAGAAAACCGAGCAGGTCTTATTCTGCCGTCTGACTCCAATGCAGCGCAGCGCCTACAAAGCTTTCCTGCGGAGCCCTGATATGGAGCGGATCCTTCTGGGCAAGCTGCAGATGCTCTTTGGCGTCGATGTTGCGCGCAAAATCTGCGACCATCCTGACCTGCTGCTGTTATCGACCCTGGGAAGCGCGCGTAGCACGCACACGTTTGCTAATGGCATCCATGCCGAGGCGTTAGCTGTTGCAGGCAATCCTCATGGTCTGATAGATAACGACAGCGAAGACGAGCAAGGGATTGGTGCTTCAGATGCCTTGCAGAGTGAGCTTCCAGCAGACTACGGCAACTGGAAAAAGAGCGGTAAACTGACTGTTGTTCGCGTGCTGCTGCGGATGTGGAAGCCGCAGGGGCACAAGGTGCTCATATTCTGCCAGACACGCCAGATGCTGGATATTATTGAGCGCATGGTGTCGTCGCTGCCCGATACCGCCTACCGCCGCATGGATGGATCGACGCCAGTTCAGCACAGAACGGCGCTAGTCGACGAATACAACCGAGACAAAAACATATTTGTGTTCCTGCTGACCACTCGGGTTGGCGGTCTCGGTATCAACCTTACCGGCGCAAACAGGGTTATTCTCTACTCGCCAGACTGGAACCCAAGCAGCGACATGCAGGCGCGTGAGCGTGCTTGGAGACTAGGTCAGACCAGGGACGTGGCCATATATCGTCTGATGACAGCAGGGACTATCGAGGAGAAGATCTATAACCGGCAGATCTACAAGCAGTTTCTGTCAAACAAGATTCTGTCAGACCCAAACCAGAAGCGCTTCTTCCAGACCCAAAGCCTTCAAGATCTATTCTCGCTTGCTGGGTTTAATGATGGCCAGCCCGAAGAAGACGACACCGATCAGACGAGCGGCTCACACCAGGACTGCAATTCCTCCGAGTCGGGTCCCCGGTTAGGCACTACGTCTACAGGCCGAATGTTTGCACAGGCGCAGCTGTTTCCGCTTGCCCAGTCCGAAGATACCGAGCGAGCATCTGAAGATGCTGCTCCTGTCTCACATCCCGATACTGACTCGTATAGCGCTATTGACGGCATTGTTCGACTTGAGCAGTATAGAAACCCCGATGATAGCGAGGCCGACAGAGGGTCTCAAGGTAGCGACACACCGAAGGATGGCGAACCATCCAGCAACACGACTGGAAACAGACAGAAGCAGGTGGAGTCTGATGGCAGTGAGAACCGTGTTCTTCAGAGTCTTTTCAAGATGACAGGCGTCATGCACAGTGCCCTTGAACACGATGTGATTGTCGGCAGTGGTCAGAATGATGGCGACTCGAGAACAGTAGAGAGGGAGGCTGATAGAATTGCCAACGAGGCGCGGGTGGCACTGCGCGAATCCCAGCGCACCCGTCGTCAGATGGACGTCCGAGTCCCGACATGGACTGGCGCGTCAGGCCAGGCGGGCATGCCCTCCTCGGGTGACGGCCGAGCTGGGTCAGGTCGTGTGGCTCCGCCGCCGAGTGCCATGTTGGAAAGCAGGCTGCCGACGAAAGTGCAAGAGATACAGAGACAGCAGCAGCAGCAGCGCGAGCTTTTCGGCTTGCGTGCAGTTGGTACGCCGCGTCATTACGCTCAGGACACTGACAACCGAAACAGCTTTGATCACGGATCCAGCTCCGCAGCATTGCGTAGAGCAGCACCTGGTCATTCGCTGCCCCCGTCGAGCGTTGTAAAATCAATAAGCGTCAAGGACAGCTATCGCCCGTCCTTGTCATCTGGATTCGGCACTCATCTGGTGGCTGGCGTGCACCAGGGAGCAACAAGCACTCGAGGCGCTCCTCTCTCTTCGGCAAGTCTACTTGCCGGATTAAAGGCACGATCGACGGATATGGCGGGTGCAACATCGTCAGCAACGACTAGCATTCAGTTCCGCCATGGCCAGCAGCGGATCGAAGGCCGCCCTGTATCTAATTTCTCTTCAGGATCACGCAGCAGTTCGGGTTCTGCTACCGGGTCACCAGGCTTGGCAAAAACTCGACCACATGGCTTACGTGCGTCAGCGGAGTCATCTGACAAGCGAATGTCTAGCAGCGGCAAAATCGGCACTGGCAGCCCTCCAGTGGCAGCACGAACAGGAAAATTACCATCCTCTGCCGCGCATCATCCGCAGTCGCAGGCGCAGGCGCTGGCGCAAGCGCAGCCAGCCGCAGTTCTGACTAACAATGACAAGGTGCTGATTGAGCGCATCCGCGCGGTATTAATTAGCAACGGTGGCGAAATGAGCAATAAGGCACTGCTGGACGCGTTCCGCCCGGAGTTCTCGCTCGATGATCAGCCACGGCTCAAGTCTCTAGCACTGAATGTAGCTGATCTTGAATCCCGCAAGCCTAGCAACGAAAGCAGTTCCCAGTCTAGCCGAATCGGCATTGGTCGCATTGTACAAAAGGTTTGGAAGCTCAAAACAGGCATAGAGTAAATTGTGTGCCTCCAGATCAAAGCATTTGAAAATTTCAATAACAGAAATCACTTGTAGCATTTGCACTTTTTCTGCAAGAAATTATCACGTCGTAAATTGACCGCGAAAATGGACAAATCTTACAAATACAAATCACATACTTGTCACAAGTCAAAGTCAGCAAAGACAAATAGAGAAAGAAAAATAAATTATTCCTCCTGTGCAAACCCGCAATATTGGCTATCAGACAGAGGCCGGGTAATGTACAAAAGATACAAGATGTTTGTTTATGACCACATGAACCTTGAGGCCCTAGGGAGCCTGCAATTGCATTCCTTATGACTTTTCCCCCCTTTCCCCTGATGACCACTCCATATTAGCGATTCGACTTTAATTCAGGTTTCAAACCGGCTTGCTTTAGTCACTCCGCCAGTACTGACCAAAAAAATACAAGAATGGCGGATATACCGCCCGTGTGTCATGAGCACTTCAATCCTCTGTACCACGCTGATGCCTTGCCAAGTTGCGTATTAATTTCAGTAAAGCGTGAGGCGGGAGAATAAACATATGTCAGCTTTGGATGAAGCTTAATTGCGTTGTTTTTGTACACGGTGCGATGTTTGATACAGAGTGTGTTTATACTTTTGCGATTTTCAAACAGACAAAACGATGCAGTGACAGGCACAGTATTGCCAAAAAATTATCGAATGTTAGATACTCGACATTAATCACAAAACGATAAGCAAACTATTTCAGTCGGTGCTGGCACAGCCCCGGCATCCGCAGTGAACGCACTCTACGGTGCGCCCTTCTTCAAGGTTGGCTTTAGGAACTCTGCAGATGCAGGCAGTTCCGTAGTTTGTGTCACGAGGTTGAATACATTGCAGACAGCATAGCTTTTCGAAGCCCTGCTTCTTCCACTTGGCAATAAGGTTGCCGTCGCCATACCCGTTGTCAATGCAGTACTTGTACAGCTTGCGTGAAATGGCTTTTCTCTTGTAGTACAGATCGAATATATATCTGGACCGCTGGTGGTGGACACGCATTACAGACCATGTCGACTCGACCTTGCGCTTTCCTGCTGTAGACTCGTTTTCGGCTATATAAATAGGGTGGAGAGGATATATATAGTCAGGAACCAGGGGCTCTCAAGGGACTTGAAAAATCACTCATTCATTAGTATCGAATGCTGACGATGTTTAAAAATAGATAATTAGGGAGGCGTAAATAGGGGGCACAACGATGCACATCATAATCTCTTTACAGAAAAAGCGTGACAAACGCGAAAAAAAAAAAGCCTGGGAAAATTCCAAAATGATGGTATCGGGGAATTATATGGATAAAGTAATATGAATTTGTTGTAATTCAGACATTCTGCGCTGCATCACATGAATCGCAAAAAAGCATTTGTCGGTTTCAGGGAATTGTCGCAATTAACCAGAGCTCGGTGGATGTGTCAGCAACATAAAAGTAAGACCTGCACAAAACCTCATTGTTCATTTGAAAAAAAAGATACATATGGATCTTGTAGAAGAGATCCCGGCCGCATTAATGTTGCTGCTGGAATAAGGCATGACATGCGGGGTGCTTTATCCATTGTTGTGTCTTATTCCAGCAGCAACAGTGATGCGTGCACCAGACAGAGCATACGCTCCGTCTGTTGTCACATGCACCGATGGCTAGCTCTACCTTTAAAACCTTGTCCATACTTGTAAAAACAAAAAAGAAAGTCAATTGCAACATCTATTTAATAGACGGAGATCGGTGGCAAGTAAAGTAGGGAGTGGAGATCTGGACAATCTATGGTGTTTGCAAATGGATATGATATGCTAGCGAGCGAACAGGGACGAATCCAGTATTCTAGTAAAAGGGAGGGAGAAGGGCTCCGAATGGAAGCATTCCATGCATACACGCCGGCTCGGATACGGAAAATACAAGCACAATAGAGTCACTGCATGCTAGCCCGCGTGGCAAACAAAATTAAATGCAGCGCTGTAAAAAAAATGTCCAGAGCCAGAATAAAAAGGCAGCCTTTGCGGCAATTGTGCAAATAGACGCCACGACTAAGCTGGTAAAAAAGCATATATGGGCTAGCTTCAGATGCTGCTCATATGATTTGCAAGCATTCATATATGCACTGCCTGAACGAATCGTCCGGCTGAGCAAACATGGACGCGTGTAGGCACACGCATTTTTGTAGATGAATGGATCCGATTCCGGGTCAGCCGTACACCCGTTGGCCAATAGAAAGCAAAGGATGCAACCGGCATATGCTTGAACCTTTTGCTTGTACATGTATTCGTTCGGAGCTAGGATTCATTGTATGTCGAGCGTATACACACGCAAATAAACAAAAGGGTCACGACGGTCTAAAACACCACAGTCAATAAGCAAGTAAGAAGGCAACTGGTGGCGCAATCGATAGAACTGGTTTATATGTCAGTATGAATATAAACAGGGCTGCTGCATCCTGTGCATTAGAGAATGTGAGCTGCAGAACAAAAAATGGTGAGGGGGCGAGAGCCAGGTGTACGCTGAATGCGGAACCAGGCGAGCTGGAATTACACGCAATGATTGCATCCCGATAATGCATGCAAAGCAGCTTGGTAAAGATGTGCCAATGCGGAATAGGAATAGGCAAAATTAAAGCATACATGGGTCATAATGGCACCATTGTCCTGCCCGAAGCGCGCGGACTTGGTCACTTAATGGATCCAGACGATATATGATATGTCACGGGAATTCCATTAGATGCCGAAACAAACATGTACATTGGGCCAAACATGCAGGCAAGCAGGCAAGCAGGCAAACAAATAAGCAACCAAGCAAAAAAAGAAATGGCTATTATTCTATTTTGACAGCACATATGCCCTTGGCATATTCATTTCAGATCCTGGCATTGTGTATTCAAACAGACTTACCGTCGCGCATCTTTTGCTCAAATTCGGTCAGTGTAGGTTCTATCTCTTCCCATCCGTCCGGCCGCTGCTGCTTCCGCTTGCTGAGAGTTTTAATCTTTGGCATTGCTTTTTTGTGACTTTCCGACAAATATGCAAATTATCCTAAAATGTCATACAACGCCTTTGATAATGTAACGGTAAACGCCAGGAAACAATGGATAGTTTGAATGCAATATAGGTTTGAATCTAGAGAGCTGCTAATGTTACTGAATAGAGTATTTATTAAAAATAAAAAAGCAACTATTATTTTGCACTTTATATATATTATTCAACAGCAAACAAAAGAGTGTTTTGGGTTTGATCACCGTACACGAATACCAGCATGGTATAAAAGCAGTGCTGGGAGCATAAACAGTAGAGTGTATACCACAAGAACAGCATATGCCTGAGCTGTATCACAGAGCAGCGTTTCAATTAGCATGTTTGTAGCGCCCGTGAGTATGTTTGCCACAAGGAAGGTTGTCAGGCTGTTCATGTTGACAGCTTCCAGGATCTGCGGGACATCGTAGCCTGCTGGTCGCCCAGACCGAGCAAGCTGTGGCGGCAACTTTGAGTCAATGTCCTCCTCGATCAGCATGAACATCCAGATCATGAACGAGTTAAACCCAGCAACCCAGAAGCAGTATGATGCATTGGCGAATCGACGAGAGGGCTCGACACCACAGACGAAATCAGCCAGGAATAGACATATTGATGCAGTTATCCATACGCCGAGTACCGACACCAGACGCATCCTACGCGATTTGAATGTCGGTGCGTCTGGGAGAATCTCGCTGCCGAGGCTCATTCCCATCAAAAACATTGCCAGATATCCAACAAACGAAAATATGCCCTCGCGGTTAGCAGAAATAAGGTCTGTGCGGTCAGCATCCTCAAGCCAGCTTCCAAATGGCGTCAGGCTATAAATTCCCTGGTAGACAACCAGCAGAACAGTCGATGTGATGCGCAGGTCGCTAAACACAAACATTCCAAGCGGCACAAATATCGGCAGGAATCCAAGCGTGAAAAAGAAGTTCCAATGTGTGCCATACTCAGATACATGCTTCTGGTAGTCTACAGACTCGGTTAGCACGAGCCGAGCAAATCCAAGCACAAGCAGTGGAAGTGCTGTCCACACGCCAGCTTTGAGCTGATGGCCAAGTGTTGCGGTGACAATCTTGTCATTGACGCGCCGGGGCAGGAACGGCTTAATTCCAACCACCCCGGCCGAGAAGACAAACGACCCCACGCCTAGATCCATTATCGAGCTGCCAAAGGTTTCGACCTTGGCATACTTGAGGGGGAAAACGTTGAAATCGACGGCAAGGATGCAAAAGCATGTAAGCAGCATCATTTCGGCGCGATAAATGCTCAAATACGACTTGGACGTGACCTTTCCCTCGACGTAGGTTTTGTCGAAAACCACAGCACGCGGGTCTGGCGCCCACTTATCATGACGGTATGGAGGATTCGGGATCTTCCAGCGGTAGTAGATGCTGGTGGCAACTAGTACAGCGAACGTCTCGTAGACAAATCGGTCGGTGAGCGCAAGGAACATTGGCACAAAGAACACAACGCACTCAAACACAAATCTTGACCAGCTTTGTCCGTTGAACTGAGACGGGTTCCGGTGATAGTCTGCAGCGGTCTTGCACTTCCAGCACCAATAGGACAGCATAACCGTCGAAACAACAAGGTGGATCTCACCCATGCCGCTTCCCTCCAGATTAGACACCCGCCATTCCTTATATTCTTTTGATGTCACGTCGGACGGGATATGCGAATTCATCACAGATACAAAAATGACCAGGTGATAGAGCGTAACTTTAAGATAGCACAAGAACGAGAACGCACAGACATTACAGCAGCACAATCGCCAATGTCAAAGCTCGCGGGCAATCTTGAGATATTATTTGTGGAGTATCAGGATTCATAATAAAATATGGTTTGGACCATCTGTGCACGCATACATAAGAGGGTGAACAATATTTTTACAGGGTTTATTGCTCGAATTTAAAGAGGGAAAGGTGTATAAGTTGGAATAGGAGAGCACAGGCGCGCCTGCCGAGTCAAAAATCACTCGACCAAGCTACTTGTTCTCAGCGTACGCCTGAGCCCATGCCTTCTTTGCTGCAGGCTTAAGGTCTACCTTGTCCTGTGTGCTGACCGCAAAGTAGAATGTAGCGGCCGGAATAGCCAGACCCATCACGAGCAGGGCAGGGGCTGTGCGGCGGTTTATCTTAAAGTACCGGTTGGTGTTTTGGCGCATCCAGATCCACTCCTCGATTGCGGGATCCTTCAGAAGATTGTCATGATGGCCGCCCATTTTGTAAACTAGTGGATCTCGAATTGGTTTATAAGAAGGCAAATATTTGAATTCGAACAGAAGGCAAA